>OMLB01054427.1:0-10167 GCA_900302555.1 Myripristis jacobus
TCGAAACTTATTTTGAGGGACATGCCAACAATGAGAAGATTTAATAAGGTGCACTTTTCAAAATTGCGGAGGGTTGATTTAAGTGAAGACCAAGACTGAATTGTGAGTTGGAAAAATGATGAGAGCAACATAGACTCAACCATCATAATTGAGTCTAAACACTCACATAAATCGACGCTGGAAAATTTCGCATAGTACACCTATAAAGGCACATTCCTTGATTTTATGCCCCCAGAATCTAAACTACTGAAATACTGTGCAACTGTACATGAGGGAGGAGAGAGCAAAGACAACCAATAAGGGCGCTTGTTCTTGAGTTTAAATCCAAAACATTGTTTTTGCCTCAAACAAAGGGGGAGGGAGCACGGTTGTTCTGAATATCATCAGTCTTGTGCCAGAGATAATCACAGCCTTGCGGATAATCAGTATGACAGCACGACCTTGAGTACTGCTGTTGAACAAAAGTTTTACAAACGACGGCATTTATTCGTTAATAAGTGGCAACAGAAAATAATTTATTTAATCAATTTTCAGCGCCGCCAAATCATGAACAGCTCCTTCAGAATTCAAACTAGTTTGCCTGGAGGTTTGCAGCACAGAGTCTGTTCATTGTACTTTGTTGGCCAGAGAGTTGCCTGTAAGGCAGTGCTGCCACAAATGAGGCCAAAAAACGCAGGCAGCAGCCGTATCCAGGCTTCTTTCCCCCCCCTTGTACTCTTCTGACAATAACTGATAATTTAACTCCAAAGCTCTTTGCAGAAAGGTGTCTTTGTGCTGTCGTTGTGTCTAACAATGTAGATCGTGGTAGTTAATGTAATTAAGAGTTACTAAAGAACGCTTGCAAAGTGGAGTGATACACATGGGTACACTGTCAGAGTGCTGGTGCACTGAGTATCTGCACTCAGGGAATGCTTCTTGTCCAATCAAATCTCTCAGGTGGATCTTGGTTGGTTATCCTAGTGGTATGTCATTGTGTAAGGTATAATCTCCATCTTTGAACGATACATTTAATTTAAATTCATATACATTATAATTTCCATCATGATATACAAATAACTATTTCACAACACAAATATTTTCAGATTTTTTCCAGATTGTAAGGGCATGACTCCTGTGGTATACTGTAACACTGCCACAGATAATGACTAACGCTTTGAAAGCCTTCTAAGGACTTTTTGTCCCATGAGAATATCCCTGCTGCTCTGTTTGCCTGTCTCACAGACTTGTGTAAAGCCTCTCTCAGAATGCGTCTGAGAATGGTAATTAAGGGCACAGGCAGCAGAGCGCTTTCACTAAAATGGGAAACAATAGCCTTCACTGTGGCTCCAACAGGTGTGAGCAGCGGCACTATCATCAGCGGCTCCACGGTGGCAGGAAGATGTGGTAATAACAGGTTGGAATGAGAAGGTTCTCCACTAACAGGACGCTCCGCTTGCTTTGTTGATTTACATGGTGAGCAGATGTGGAGGAGTCGGCATGAATCACCTCAGAGACAGAGAGGACGCAGTGCAAGACGTGAGCTTGAATCTAAATGGGGCCGTTTATCAGAGGTGATTGATTCCGTCACAGTTATGGCTCATCCAGCAGTATGGTGATTCACATCCTGAGTCATGTCACATGTCCAAATGAAACAGGTGGGCTATGCCATAAAGGAGAACACTTGCAACCTCTGTCAGGTGTACAGGAACTAGGTTACATGAACACAAACTCAAATTCTGGTGGACAAATGCACGCAGAAATTGCCTTCGAAGGTTCTATTCTGCATGTTTTACCAGTGATATAGCTCATATACATGTCTCAGTTAATTACAATGCAATATACAACTTCAGTATGCATGCAAGATTATTCCTACCGCTAACACTAAAACAAGCATGACTTTTGACTGAAACGTTCTCACAGTAGACTGTTACAGGGCAAAACTGGCTAGACTAAAGATCAAACCTTAAATTCCTGATAGAATTGAGCAAACACCTCAGGCATGTCCACACTCAGCCGGTTAAATTTGAAACCACAATGTTTTTGTGTTTCCATTTTGGCTCTCCATCCACACTAAGCTGGGACGCTCATCCCACGAGAACAGGGCTTGTCGTTGTGTTTAGATTCGAAAACATGGGCCTGCCACTGCAGTGTAGACAGAGAAGATGGAGCTTTTCAGAATTCCCTATCAACATCTAGCATTTTTTAATACTGTAAATTCATGTGTTCATTACCACAATGGGTTGAGGCCATGGATTTCAACTTGGCTTGCGGTCCAGGATTCAAAGGCGGGACACTGAGAGTTCAGTATTAAGAGCTGTAAATCACTCAGACCTCAAACCTTAGTGTGGATGTGTGGCCTGTCATGCAGTATCGAAAGCAGTAACCATAATCATATGTACATAATAATGAGTTAACAGTGAATTAACAGTCGTGCCTCACCAATTAAAGTCATAACATAATGATATCTTCACAAATCACTGGCAAATGATTGAGTAAAACAGATGCCGATCATGATCTCAGGCTTCTAACTCATAGTTTTATTGTGAATTTTGTTAGTTTTATTGTTAGTTTTGCAGTTTTACTGGGATGAGGGGAACGTTCAAGAGTGCTTCACCAGCGCCAGTACTATGAGCAACACAGGCGCTTACACGCACGCAAGGCACACAAAGGTTAGGAAGACACCGCAAAACGGCATTCAAAAGGATTTCCGAGGGGAAGGGAAACCCCCCCTCACTCAGTGATCGACCACCTGCAACCAGCCGTCCTGCAGCTGCACTCATCAGCATCCGCGATGGCAGACTTGATTAATAGCAATTCATATATGACACTTTATTAATGTGGTGAACATTAATGCATGGCTTGGTTCTTCATGAGCCATATATCCACTGATGATGATCTGTGCATTAGTTAAGCAATAATGAATGTATATGTGCACCAGTTTGCTGAGATAAGTTCTGACATAACTTTAGAGCCACATCTGTTCTGTGAGTGGACAAACAACTCGCCGAACAACACTCCTCAACTTCAAATAAATTTCACTCAAAAATCAACACATAATGACACTCGAAAATTTACCTCTGACATGGCACAGAGGAAGCTGTTTAAAACAATCCAAAGTGTTGAATTAACTGGTGGGTTTTGCCCCTTGCGTTGTAATGACTATTAACGCCGTTGTGTTGTGCGTGTAATGGTGCATAATGAGCTACACTTGTTCTAACCTGGCAAATCCTCACAAACACGGAGGAGCACAAACACATCCAGCCCACAGTCGACCTCAGTCCCTCTTGGAAACACGACTCATCACAAACTGCATGTTTTGAAGCCGGTGGAATACGGCGGCTGCGGCTCGGTCTTGCGTCAGCGCCGGCGAGCAGATGTGTGATGTCAGGCAGGGCTGTGTTTTGTGAATGAGTGGCCTGAACTTGTGCACTGAAGTGGTGAGTCATACTTGTGACCTTTGTCCTTACAATGTGCTCGTGGGCGCCGCCACCGGGAAGCTGTTAGGTAATGGAACGGGGTTATATTTAGTGTCTCCTCACATTCCATTATAATACAAGGACACACACACACACACACACACTCTCGCGCACTTCAAAGTGACTCACTGGCATTGAGTATTCTACATAAGTCTGTCTTCCTACAATCAAATAAATGTGCTTTTCTAAGACATTAACCTTAACAGGCAGCAGGAGGACACAAACAGGAAGGGTGTCCAAGAGCATCATCATCATCATCATCATCATCATCAGAGCTGAAGTGTCCTCAGCAGCAATCACCGGGACGCCGGCCACACATAGGACACCTCTAGATTAAGCCACTTGATAGCTCCTCTGCTACAAACCTCCACTTAAACTGGGCCAGCATCACAGCAATTAAGCAGCCATTGTCACTATTCTGATTACAACTATGTGCTAGATTCTCACAAAAGGCAGACACTGAGGCGGCTTGTGAATGCGCCGTGAAAGGGTCGCAACGAGTTGTTGATTGGATGCACAGTGACATAAAATGTTTATATGGCCGGAGGGATTGGCGAACTTGGAGGATGCCGAGGAGGTGCGGAGATTAATGCCCTGTCGGATAGGCCGGATCTTCTTTATACCTCTGGCTGGTGCCAAGTCCCACCTCAATTTGGAGGAAGTTGGAGATAAGCCCAAATGGCACAATCCCCGGGGCAGGCTAATTTATCCACAGGCTAACGGCATCCAGAGACCCAAAGCTCTAGCATTCCTCTTGGATAGCCCCCCTCTGGCCTTCACTGTCCGTGTGTGACTTCAGTATGTGTGTGTGTGTGTGTGTGTGTGGTGTGTTATTATAATATGACAAGATGCGGGAATGCATCTGTCATTCATTCTAAGGGAAAATACAACCCCCCATCCAGAGAACACTATTTTCCCAAGTGGTTATATATGGACATTGAGACTCATTAGCTTTTTACTTGATTTATGTGGTGAACTTCTAGTATTGCCTGCCATAAAATCACCCTTTGGGTCAATTCAATTTATATACCCCATTATCTGACTAATTCATTAAGTAATTAGGCAGTAATTATTCTACCACTGCTGAAGTAAATTACCTCAGCTGAACCAATTCAAGTGCAGCTAATCAAAGATTTGCATATTTCAGTGGCCACATGTTTCTGTGGTCATCTCTATATTGTGAGGTGATCACACTGCAGAAAAGAAGAAAGAAAAAAAGTTTGTCTTTTCAAAATGCGGTTTGAGTCGTCGGCTCCGTTGTCCTTGCACACCAATGCAAATAGCTGCCGCTGAGCTCATCAAACACTATAAGCCACTGCCTGCCTGAATGGGAGTGAGCATTATGCATGCGTCATACAAAGTGGTGTAATGTGATGTATATCCCAAACCAGGCGGCGAAAGAGTCTGAAAATATGTTTTCCTCTCATGGTAAACAGGCATAATATAATTTAGTTCTCATTAAAGGATTCTCTCCATTACTGGTGTTTTAAATAATTAATAGGGACCAAGAGCAAGTTAAATCACACTGGCTCCTGATAACCATTTTGCTCGACACTGGGAGCCATACGCAAAGGCATACACAGAAATATGGGATATCTACAGCCAAGCCAAGTCATGACCGAGGCATTTGGCAGGGTTCACTAAATATTGCAAGACTGCTTTGCTAAAAAATTCAAACCAGCCGGCCATTCTCTTGCTATTTCAAATTAAGTTATATTTAATGATTAATATTGCAGCAGCATAAAAAAAAAAAAAAAAAACTCCAAAGGGGACCACAGCAGCCCATGTTCAGTATTTGGATCAGATTCTCAGAGATGGGCTGTGTTTTAATTCAATGTCACCAAAATACATGAAATTAGTAAATTGTGTTTTGATGGAATTTGGGAATTTACTGTCTAGACTAGATCAGATGTGTATAAAATTAAACGGGCTCTATGAAATGCAGTTTGGAAGTCAGTTCATGAGGCTATAGCTCAGTGATGGATATGCTGTCAAGACAAATCACTGCCAAACTCGCATGTCTCATACCCTGATGGCTGTGCAGACACAGACACCCGCCACCTGGGCCAAGTTAGCCCGAATTAACTTGGGGCTTTTCATCTTAACTTTCAAAATAAAAAAAAAAACTAATAATAAAAAAAACTAATTTAAGTGAATGAGTTGCACACTGATCTGTACTCGTTGTGACTTTTATTTATCACAATAACGTTAGCTGGCACTGCAGCTCTAAAACTGGCATGATGAATAAGTCATACACTGTGCAACTCATTTACCTCTGTTAGTTTGGAGACTATGCCTTCTGCATTATTTGATAAAGTAAAAAAAAAAAATTGTGCTGCTTTTTTTTTTTTAATGCTAACATACATTTTGCATTCATAATCATCAGTCACTTGTCCTTTTGATTGTACATATTGTATGATTTTGTTTAGTTCAAATATTTTAGCATGGAGCTGTAGGACGTTGTTTTGATTGCACATCCATCGCCTGCTGCTTGTTCTGCTAAAAGATATAATAAATGGTACTGTAATGGAAAATTAAATCAGGCTATGGAGCATTGTTCGAACAACACTCATATTTTAGATATTAATTCTACATGGTATGTGGGCTACTTTTTTTTTTTTTCATCCAAACACGTACATGATGGTGGCAATCTAATCTTATTTAAATAAAGTGAATGCATAGCAGCCATCAAAAACCATATTGCAACAACCGCTGAGCTATTTAATTCCTTGCATTCATAGACTCATTTTGTAACGATTTGCTGACATATTTACCAAGAGAAAACCATTATAGTAATCCTGTGGACTGTAAATCATTATTCAATATTATCTACATTTTTGACACAGAAATAAAAAAGTCAAAATTTCAGATTTTACTGTTTTAGTATTGTATTGTATTTATTTTGTATTTTGGTGATTCAAATTGCACATATTTGTATTTGTGATGCACAGCAATATTTGTGTGTTGCCATATAGCAGAGGTAATGCACAGATACTACTGTGGCATCTTTACCACCCCCCACCCCGAAACCCCCTCCCACAGAGGGACAGAATACAGTTCAAACCCTGTGGGATCTGCTGGCATTCTGTAAAATGGACATCAAAGTGACCTCTCTATTTTTTACACCGTCAAGTGGCTGCCATAAAACAAAACCTGTGTCTACCCAACATGAAACTCTGCCAAGTACAGTAGGATCACAACACTGTCATCCCTCCACTCCATCATCAGTCATCAAGTGGGAACGCCTGATGACCGGTTTCTTTGATGTTCGCCGCCAGAGCAGGAATCCATTGGTGGCTCTAAAATCCACACTGGAAAAAGAAATCCATCTGAGGAAATCATTTAGACCAGTAAGAAGCCTTGAAATTGCATTTTTATTAAAAAAACAAAACAAAAAACAAAAAAAAAACATCTTTGGGTTTAGACATCTGGCATCTGTCCACGAGTTGATACTATCCTCAATGGGCATTATTAAGAATTTTGAAACTGTCTCATGGTACCAGCAATTTTTTTAAAAAAAAATTGTTTTAAATATTTGAAGAGTTTAAGACAGAGTTTAAGAAATCACTTGCTGAGATGGGCATATTTTTGCCAACTGTTGCATTGATCAAAAAATAAATAAAATAAATCTTTGTGATGCAAAACAAAAGAACTCTCATGAACTCAGTCTCAATATATTTATAACACAGATATCCGATTAAAACCCCATTCTAATTTGGATGCACTATATGGAAACTGTGACATCAGGCATGGGTGGGGTGGGCTTTTGAGTAGTAGCAGTCACTCATGCTGTGCTTAGAGTATCCTCCAGTCTCTGCTGGGCACTAATGAGCTGGCAATGCCCCCCCGTTGAACCTGCAGCTGCTGTCCCCGGTGTGTGTGCATGCACGCACAAACACACAGAAACACACACACACACCCGCGCGTATCTCGCCTCTCTGATATGACTTGACACGTTTCAGCTCCATGTGCATCATATTAAAGTACATGCTTTCTTTAAAATATTAATGGGATAAATCACACACTGGGTGAGGCTCAAAAGTGAGGATCCAGGAGAGAAGAAGCAGATGAATTTATGCACAGGCGGATCACTGTCCAGTTGCTATTGATTACCCAATTTAATTAGACAAATAAAACCCTACACACTTTAATATTAGGTACATTTTATTCCCTGATGCTGGATGGATTGATGGGAGAACAGATGAACCCACGTGCCCCGATGGTGTCTAAGCATTTGTCAGGCCAGACATTTTTTACACCATCATCAATACAAGCTCCACATCTTTCAGCTGAGGTGGTGAGGTGCTGGTGTGTGTTAGTCTGGAGAGATGGCCTCCCCCAGTCTCTATGGTAACCTGTTGGCATACAGCAATGTCCCGAAGGCTTTTATGGATTCTCACGGTTGTTGAGCAAAACAGCACTCCAGCATCGACAGTCCAAGTGAAAAAAAACCACGGGGGAGAGAATTTTCCCTGTCCCCTCGTCTGACATATCTTTCACTAGAGTTCATTTGATTTGTTGTTGGAAAAAGGGATTTTTTTTGTTTGTTTTATTTTTTCCTGCTGGGTGTTTGGTGAATGCGTTGCTGGTCTCTGACAGCTGTTCAAAGATGTTTGCTTCATCACAACTAGAGCGACAACAGCAGTGCATGAACTCCTTTTTTTTTTGTACTTTGCACTTAAATTATTATAAATAAATTATTGTTATAATAAATTCTGACTTGAGTTACATATGTGATATAAAGGCTTTAACAATATTACTGAAATTGCATTCAACCAAAAAACATGTGTGCAAAACCTTTGTCTTGGTAAAATCCCATAAATGAGCAATGAGGAAATGTATTTCATAATTAGATGACAATATAATGTAACTTTTCCCACATTCCATACTGTGCACAATAAACTCTATTCTATAAGTCGATGTTGTAGTGCCACCTAGTGGTTAATCAAAGTAAATATCTAGAGTGCATCAACAAGTCCTGACATTTATTTGACCTGGCACAGGGTGAGATTTGGGGACTGCTGTGGATTTTCTGGTGTAAATCATATCACATCTGGCAACTCAAAGCACTGAGGCCTGACTTTTCTGACAGGATTTCAGTATTCAGACAAGATCAAAAGTGACTGAAAACTGGGCTAATAAAACCAAATCAATGAGATTCTCATCGCACAGGTTAGGATTTGGATGGGAAATCTAATCCTACTTTTAATCGGGGGATTATATGTCTATGCAGTTTTGGAAAAATCTCACAAGCAGAGATAAAATATAAAATATATGCTTCCATCTCTCTGTCTATCTATCTATACATCGAATTATAAATTTCATACTCATAAAAAAGCCCTACTGGCAGCCTGGGGATAAAGAGGTACTAAACTGAAACATGAATTATATAATACACAATTTCTCCACATATCCCTAACGACCATTAAGTTCCTGTGTGTTGTTATACATTGCGCCAGGGCCCAGTTGTTACATTTCATGTTTTATTGAAACTATTTACAAACCATATACAGTAAGACATCTGCATGGCAGCACGTTGTGTTGGGCCCAGTGGTGTATTTCGGGGCAGAGATCAAAAAAGACTGCAGAACCTTAAGCTCCACGGCCGCAGCAGGAGTCCATCAGAGCTGCCCAAGGCGGAGCAGGCGTCCCTGTGTGTGGAACAGGGATTTCCTGTGTTCGTGAAGGCATCCGTGTGCGCGTAACCAGCAGAGTGTATGGGGCGCGCAGTGCTGCTGGATAATGCTCCCTTAAAATAACAGTGACAACTCGCCACTGGCCTCAGAGCTGGTTTTACTGGTCAATCACTCAACTGCCCCAAGATAACAATGCACCAACAATGCGCCTGACCGCACCTCATTCTAACACCAACAGGCCCGTGGCAAGTGTGCCATTAGAATAGCAAACCGCCATGGCACAAGTGCACATGCCTTTTAAAGGGAATGGATGATGGCACTCTGATTGGTTTATTGCATGTTATTCCCACACACACCTATGATTAATTAAGTGCAACCTTTTTGAGGCATGCACCCGGCGCGACCAGCCGTTTTCTCTGCAGCAGATGTGGACTTGGACAGACTCTAAATGAATTTCTGCCGTGCTCTTCACACCTTCTCAGGGGTTACCTCACCCTCAAACAGAGAGAGGGGACTAATCAGTGAAATCACCTGGTGGAGTTTTTAGTTGAAAGCAGCCTCTTGGCCCTCTGTGGCACATGGTTTGACACATGTGGCTTTGATCATTAAAAGAGAGCCCCGAGTCTTTATGTGAAGCTAAGACAAAATGCTACCCATAGGAACTGAACCACTGTCTGCACAGAGGTGAAAATGGTATCAAACACTTTGTCTCCGTCTGAGTAAGTCAGAAAAAGGATAGGAGTATTCTTTTAGCCAGAGACGTAGAGACTAAAAATGAATTATAACATAACAACATAACAATTATAACATATAAACATCTCTTTACATTTTTCAGAATTGAACTGAAACAGCGGCAGTTTGTTTGTTAAGATGTTAAGATCAGACAATATTCAAAATCACATTTCACATATATTTCTTTGAGTATTTCCATCATGCACAAGTATTAAAATGCCAACTCCACAGTGCAGCTGAAAAATATTTATTCATGCAATTGTCAAAGCTTTAACTTCAAATGGAGAACTCTGAACTTGTATTTGTACATTTTAAGAGTCAGTGAAGTCACTGATGAACAAAAA
>OMLB01054427.1:10187-26743 GCA_900302555.1 Myripristis jacobus
TCAGACAATATTCAAAATCACATTTCAGATATTTCTTTAAGTATTTCCAACATGCAGTATTAAAACGCCAACCAAAAAAATATTTATTCATGCAATTGTCAAAGTTTTAACTTCAAATGAGACTTTCCGTGAAGAACTCTGAACTTGTATTTGTACACTTCACAGTCAGTGAAGTCACTGATGAACAAAAAACAGAACTGAATAATAGAAACTTTGTGGATGTGCCTCATGTGGTCTGTATATTGTTTCAGGTTTCCCACTCTATGCAAGAAATCATTTTCCAGGATTTTTCAAGGACATAATCAGTGACTTATATATGTTTGCTGTTGCTCATAGGGCAACTAAGAATTATTCAGATTAGACAAATTGACAAGTCAGGCTCCTGGACCTCAAACAAAGCGTTCAATATATATTTTTTTACCATTGTCTGTATGCCTATATTTTTTTTTAGCCAGAACTGAAGCAGACATCTGGCCCTGTTGTTGAGAAGATAAAAACTTTGTTGGCTTTTCTGGCATGCCAGGGGTCCCCCCAGGGTTACTGCACAAAAACAATAAAGTGGTGATGGTCACACCAACACCAGCTCAGGCTTATTTAAGAATGCCAGCTCTGCAAAATGTAAAAAAACAAAAAACAAAAATCTACCTCATGTGGCAACACCAGCATAAGCCTACGAACTAACCGACACAAAACAGAAAACATAGTCTTAGAGGTATAAAAATCAACTCCCCTGCTCAAAACTGAGCTTTGATGGCCTCAGCCCACACCTTCTCACGGGTGCCCTCGCTCAGCAGATAGTGAGCTGCACCTAGAACACAGAAACACAGAACAGACACACACACACACAAGCAAAACAACAACCAAGTCCTCTCTGCATTCATTCAGCTTAAGTAAAGTTATTAAAACGGTAATGTTGTTAAAATTGTCTCTACACAGGAAGTCATATTCCTGCCACATACTGACAAGCCTTTCCTATGGACCCACATAACTTGTTGGGGTTTCCTCCAGGTCACCAATTCAAAAGTCCTCTCTGACTCCTTGTAGACTTGTCCCTCTCATTGGCTCATCCAAATTTTCAATCCTAATTATCAAACATGCTTGAAAATTCTGGTATAAGATTGGATCTGTAAAACTCTCAAATCACCAGATAATCTGAGTCGAACATCACTACCTATGGACCCAGACTGGATTTCTCCTCTGATGCCAGCAAAAAAAGTCTCATTTGAATGAATGCGTCCCACTACCTAACATGAGTCTAACAGGCCTGTGGTGTACTGCGAAGTATCACGTTTTTGAGCAGTAATACACGGAGTTGCCACTTATTTTCACAGTAGGCCTACTTTCAATTCTAGGCAAGTAACAAGTAATTCTGGCGCTTTAAAGTAACTTGCCAGTGTCAGTGCGGTCACCCAGTCAAAGCAGCTGCTGCCGCTCACAGCCTTGCTGATATCTGCTGAGTCGGCAGTCCAGCAGCTTCTGGCATCACTGGACATGGGGGGGGGCCATGTCCTCCTCACTTCTGGACGCTGTCCCCCACACTTTATTCCACCTAAAAATGGTTGGAGTTGACCCAAATGCTAAGTAGTTCTGTATCTTTTTTTTTCTCAAGTGGTTGAATTCCAATGTTAGCTGTTGTCTGACATGGGTGATCAAATATTTGTTGTTTTACCTTGAAAAATGGTCCAATGTTCCTCCAGATTTGTACTATACATTCTGAGTATAGTATATTTCTGAGTTGCTGATCAAAGCAGAGGTCTGTTTGATCCCGGTCCTGCTGTAGACCGCCGGCTGAGCTCAAAGCCAGCCAGACGAAAATGTATTTTCATGAGTGGATAAAATTATTATTATGCTTTTAGTATGTTCTGTCTCTCAGTTTCTCTCAGTCCATGTCTCCCTTTCCTCCCCTCACATAGGAATTACATGTAAACCCTGGATGAAACTTAATAACAGCAACTCAGCTTTTCATGGAGCCACAAAGTGCCTATCATTGTCATGCCATGGCCTCTTCTCTTCTTCCTGTTAAACCGGATCAGTTAAGTAGATAAATATCCTCCTCCTGAACAAGTATTTTGTCTATGATTTGCGTTCTTATCAGGCATCATGTTGTATAATGCAACAGCAGACAATGTCAGCGGTTTACAGGATTTTAGTTGTTCCAGTGAGAAGTGTCAGCAGAGAGCAGCACGCCACCGAGAGGGTAATGTTACAGCTCAGCGCACAATCATCAGACACTGAGAATATTTTTTTTTTTTTTAATTTTTTTCCCCCTGTCCCCTCCTAGTCACGTGATAAATAGTGAATCAAACTCCCATCCTGCAGGAACCAGTGACCCACAGAATCCTGAAAAAAAAAAAAAAAGTCAGCCTCTGCCAGGAACAGCACGGTCCAAGTGCCCCAGCTGATCCTGTCCTGCAACTGGGTAAACTTGAAATAACAATAATTATCATCAAATTATGCCCATTTTCAACTTTGAGCACCTACCCCTGTAAAGCTCTCTGCCTCACCTTTAGTAAAACCTGCCCTAAAGTAACAATCTATTTCTGCTTAAGAAGGATATTTTGGTTGTTTCCCCATTTATAGCTGTGACCAAAATCGTAATCCTCAATTTGTCCTCTGACTGTCACTGTCCCTCACTGTGTGGCTTGGACTGCTGGTGTCACACTGTATGATAAACTTTCATAAAGACACACATTCAAAAATGATGTGATTTTCTGGAGGAGTAAAGACGTTGATGCTTTTGTGGTGAGCAGAGGTGATGCCACAGTGACAGAATGCATTATTTTAATTGTACTAATTGTCTTTCTGTGTGTATGTGTGTGTGTGTATGGGCTTATCCCATCATTTTTACATATTATTTAATACTATTTAAATGTGACTTTTTCTCAAATGAACAATTTGCAGAGAACTACATAATTCTGATCTATATGAAAAGTTTTGAAAAAGTGGTCTTGGTTAAATAAAAGTCATAGACGGCGCCAAACGTCTATCTATAAAACCTCGGGAACTCTGGGGCTCAATCTTTCAGTCTGCAGCTAAATCCTGTCCAAACACTGCAGGTCGGCATTCCTCATCTTGAGGTTGAGACTGAATTAGCTCCTTGAAAAGTCAGCTGTGCCACACCTGTTGGACCTCAGCTTTTCAACTCAGTCCCACCTACATTACCAAAAATGTCATCGGGACAGTAGTGGAGACATTTGATGCATCCAAGACAAAATACAGTATATTTTTAACTATGTCTTAAAATAAGGTACATCACTCCGTAAGTGTGCAAATAATTTATTAAAAATGAAGTACAGACAGAAGCAACATTTTTCAACTTGTTTTGTGAGAAACAGGTTTTTATGTTTCAGAACTAGATTAAATGCCATGGATTAATTATTATGGATATTTTGCAGTGCACTCCATGATAAATAATAATGATGTTTCCAAACAGTATTTCACAGGTGATATTACTGTGTCAATGGTTAGGATAAAATAACCACAAAGCATCTTCTGGTGGAACAGTGAACATAAAAACACCAAACATTTATTCAAATTGAACAAAGTATTCAGTCCACATCTTGTGAACAGGCAACCAAATTGGTTAATACCAGCACAAAATCCTTTCGTTTTAATTAACTTCACTCTGCAAAAAGTAAAACCAGCAAAGACAAAGGTGACTGTCGAAGGTGCTGTGGTCTGATTTACTTCATTTTTTTTTTTTTACAGTCCTCTTCCAAAATAACGGAGCACATTTGCACACAATCCATGGGGAACAACACAACAAGGTTTAATAGTCCATAAACAGAGGCTGTTCACTTGATGGGACAGTGGTCATGGCCAATTTTTGACCCTCACTTCCAGGAGCCAGACTTGCCCTTGGCCCCGCGGGAGGTCTTGGATGCTTTGGAGCCTCTCTGGTGGTCACTGACTCGGTTCCGGAGCACGTAGATGTCGTACTTCTGCCTCTTGAGCTTCTCGGCCAGCTCAAACTTCTCAGCGTGCAGCTGGTGGAGCCACTGCCAGAGGTCCCGGGCCTTCTCTGCCAGCTTGTCCTGGTTCAGGTGGTCAATGTTGAGGGGCTTGCGGCGTTCCAGGAGCGCCTTCTTCTTCTCCTCGCGTGCCGTCAGCTTCTTGCCCTTCTTCGGGTCCACCTTCTGCAGGTAGCCACCGAAGGACTTGTTGGTGAATATCTTCTTCTTCTTGGCTTCCTCCTCGGCGCGGAGCTTGGCCGCCTCCTCCTCCCGCCTGGCCCGCTCCTCGGCCAGCCGTGCTTGGCGCTCCCGCTCCTGCTCGGTGCGAATGCGCTGCTGTTCGGCCCGGTCGGAGCGGCGGCGCTCGATGCGGTTACGCAGGGCCACCAGCTCCTCCTCCTCTTTCTGACGGTTGGAGAAATGCAGCTCGATCAGGGTCTGGAGGTCATTGAAGTCTTTTTCCACTCTCTTGCGGTGCAGATCGTCAAAGTCCACCTTTTCACCATCTGGGAGCTTGGGAGGAGCAATATTTGGCACGTAGGTTGTCTTATGCCGTGGTCTGGACTCTTCCTCACCATGCTCAAACTCCTCTTCTTTCTTCTCTCCTTTATCAAATGTGTCCTCCCTCTCCTCTTCTTCTGCTTCTTCTACTTCTCCCTCTTCTTCTTCTTCTTCTACCTCTTCTTCTTCGTCCTCATGCACCACCTCTTCCTCCTCCTGCTCATATTCCTCCACAAATTCCTCTGTGTCTGACATGATGCTGACCCTCTCTGGCGGGCACTTGAGGGAAGAGAAACCAAGCGAGATACACCCAGACCAGCTGGTGTCTTGCACACAAGAGAGGAGTGAGGTCCCAGACTTGCAGCTTGGGGGGTTTTTAAGGGTTTGCCCGTACCATGTGACTGCGGCCCGACCAAAGTCCCCAGTCTATAGGTCAGCAGCAAGGGAGATTTCCAGACAGATGGAATGGCGTCTATTTTCTCCTTCACAAAGTCTTGTCCTCCACCCACACCCCCGCTTATTCCCTAGACCCCTGCTCTCTACTCTGACCCTGGAGCGCACTCCCTGCTCATCATTCCTTTGTAAGGACAAGATGAGTGGCTATTTCAGATACACAACAGATGCAAACACACATGTGCTTTCCAGGCACACAGAGCAACAAGCGTCCATCGTATCATAGGTCATTATCCAAAACAAATGACATCCATGCAGTCGTTAAATTTGACAAAAAGGGAAAAAACAAAACAAAACAGCAGACACATAAGGGGCAAACACAGAGAAATAACACAGCTCCTTGCCAGTAAAGAATAATCCATGTTGCACACAATTTAGTAAACTCACTAATCCATCATGACAGCTGAGAAGCCCCTTTAAGCATGCATTGCATTCCTTGATGCTTACAGGACCATACGAGTGATTTTGCATGTTTAGTGTAAGATCTACAAAATGCATACGTCTCTGCTAATCTTTTCCCAAAGCAAGTGGAACTCTGATATAATGTTTCGTACCGTTTATCCAGACATTGGTTTCCACAAGACTTTAAAAATGGTTTGCTGCGATGTAAAATGTTGGTAAATTGTAGTAATCGGGCCACACATTTAAAATCACCGGTGTGGTCCTTTAAGAACTTTATGAGAGCAAATTGCAAGCCGTAAAATAACCTGGAAAATGTGAAAGCCTATAATAATTTTAATGATTAGTACATTTGTCGCATTTTCCAATTTGAGGTGTTACCTCGAATAGCTTGGGCATTGCAGCATCACCGAACTACCAGAGTGTAGTTATACATGAAGTTATGTTAGAGTTAGAAAAATGCAACACATTAAGCATAATTGTGTACAAAGTTTGATTGCATTCACACTTAATGCTTTTGTACCCCATTGGAAAATAACCAGAGGTTTCGGCGGGTACATTAGGCAGCCAGCCGAGACATCTGAAATATGCATTAGTGTTTTAATAGATATTTCTATAAACAACATAATGCTCAAGAAAAGATGGGCCCCAAGTTTCATTAAGGACAATGGCCTGCAAGAAGAGCTCTTGCCTTGTCTGCAATGCGGAGTATAATTACTGCAAAACATTCTTGCTATTAGAGAGTGCAGCTTCCAGCACAGAGTGGATTAAATAGTAATTGCTTCCACACAGTTTACTCCTCAGCTCTGATGAAATTAAAATACTGATGTGGAGCACTTGTGTACCAAAGTCTTGAGTTATTTTGGTATAAAAGGAGTGGGATAACTGACAGGGACAAACAGGTGGTGTCTCTCTGACTGACGCAGAGAATTCCCATTAAACTGCACTCTGCGACGTGCATCTGACGTCGTTCTACATGATGTGCGTGGCTGATGACAACATATTGTGTTTCTAAAGGATTACATTTTAATCTTACTCTTTCCAGTCTTGTGGAGCTTTAACTGGGTGAAGACGGGCTAATTAGAAGAGATCAGTGTCACCACACGGAGCGTGAGTTTGCGCTGCTCTGTGGGCTGCAGCTATATTTCACTGTGGCCTTAGACGATCGGGAAAAGGAGGCTGAAATTGTTTGAAACAGCCCCACGCATGTCACACCCCCACAACAGACTTAACTTTACTGAACTTCAGGGCTGCTTGTGCATGAAGACAACAGGTGGCTCCGGTTTAATCAAGCCACTCATTGGTTGTTGGTGTCATGGGACAACTGTGTCTATCAGCGAAGAAAGGCAGCAAATGACCGCGCCTATAAATAGCCATACTCTCTGCTGTCTTACACGGTGCAAAATAAACAAACATGATTCATTTAACATAGAAGCAAACGGTAATATTGCATTCCAGCTCTATGATTAGTTTGACTTCAACTTTACCGTGATTTTCTAAAATCAGTACAGAGACCCTTTAAGAGTCTCTTCATAATTGTGCAAATAAACTAAAGAAAGAGGTTCACATGTTATTATAGGATGTTCAGTCAGTGTTTTACATTGTCCCAACCAAACACTGCCTCTGATGAAGCATTCAGAAATGAAAAGTAACAACTCATTGCTGTGGTGGCTTTTATATTGTCAAGTAATGCAGTTCATGGAAGATAATGTACCTCAGCAGGCCAGTTTTTCCATTCTGGTTGCATAGCGCCCTCATGTGGCCTATACATGACAGTGCAGCAGATAATTCCTCTCGATGGGGCAGAAAGGCCTCTGAAAACATCTTCACCAGCTGCTAGATAGAACTAGGCCTCTAATTCACATTCATAAGGTAATTCACATACATTTTTTTTGTCACATCTAGATTTATTGAAACTCTGAGTATAAATTTTGAGTTCTGTACAATGCAACATGAGACTATAGACCACACTTATTTTGTAACTGCACATGTACTGTAAATGTTTTGGAATAATTTGGCTAGCGACAGAAACAAAGTGTTTAGTAAACGTTTTTATTGAAAAAAAAAATCTTTCCCAGACTGTCAATATGTTGTTAACATGCTAATTACCTTTCTTATATAAATACAGAAATGCAAATTCGTAAAGAAGCAATTGATTGACTTCCACGGCCTCACACACATCCTGCTGCTCATATTCAGCCTCATCATTCTGAGTCCATATGAAGGTTATGAAGGACACAGGAACACATAATCTGTTTTCCAGGGCTCCAAAAGGCCTTGCAATAATCTGTTAGGATGACTATGCTATCTTGTACCATTGTTCTACAAAGAGGCTGCCATGATGGTGGTACGATGTGAGGACCTATGGAGGCGATGAGTCACACCTTGTGCATGCGTCAAAGAGATCCTACACGGACATCAGCCAAACAGACGTCTTCTCTATAAGTGCCTGGCAAAGTCATTGTGCCAGTTTTTCTGTTGTCGCTTGACATTTGCAGCAACGTGCCTGCACTGGAAGCTCCTTGGCAGGGGACAACGTAATAGTTTTCGAAAGCAGAAGATCCAGTATCGCAGCAGTCGCTTGCCTAATACGTTTTATAACTGCTGGCTCACACTCACTGATGAGGTGGCTGATACTTATGGAGGCTGATGCTGCTTCTTGTCTGGGGCCATCTTTGTCCCTCCAGCTGTGCCACCATCTTTTCACTCACTTTTGAACATGGCACAGAGTGGAGCCTGGCTCTTCCCCTGTGGTCAGACTGGGCCTCACAGTGGCAGCTGTGTTTTTCCCAGTGTCCTCTGAGTTTCTGTGACCCTCTCAGACGACATGCTGAAGAGAATGCAAGTTTGATGCATATGTTATGTCTCTAAAATGGTTTAAATTGCAGCTGTGATGCTCAGATAAAGTGGGCTGCGAACAGTGTGCTGTGAACAAAATCTAGGTACAGTTCAGCTTCTCACACACACACCAATGTGATAATACCAGGCCACAGAAATGTGTGATTTTTACCCACAGATGCAGATTAAAATACTAACCAATGAAGATGCAAGTAGAGACTGATATCACTTGAGCCATCAGCTGTTAATGTACCATTTGATGGATAGTTAAAGTAAGTGGGGTTTTATTTGTGTGTGTGTGTGTTGTTGTTGTTGTTGTTGTTGTTGTTGTTGTTGTTGTTGTTGTTTTATGGTCTTTTAAAATGCATGCATGGTTGCATCTAAGTGTTCAGTTGTATTTGTGAATGTATGTGTGGGTGCATGTGTCTATGTAGATATATATATAGGTTTATATTTTTATGATGTGTAATCATGTCTATATGTTTTTCTACTTATTATTCTTGTAAATTCTGCTTTTATTCGGTTGTCAGCTGTGAGCACGAATGTAAATAAACTCAAACTCAAATTCAAGCTTATTTCAGTGCAACGACGGCTTCCAAATTTTTCTGTGATCATGTTCATAAACGCTGCCTAGAATGAATGTAAGTCAATTACGTCACACCTTCGCCATCCTAGGAAAAAAAAAAAATCTCCACCGGTACATCCAGATGGACCAGCGCACTGTATGAATCCTGTTTGCTGGCAGGGTACGCCCACCAGCTCTGTGATTGGTCAGAACATTCATCGCGCTGTTGCCCATTCGCTGAAACAGACTAGATGTTCCGCCTTCAGCCAATCGCAACCCTGATCTGAACCGTGTGGGCGTGTCCTGCCCGGTGCTCCGGTGGGATTCGTCGCAGCATCCGGCTCATTCATGTTATGAAATCGGTGGGTGTGGAGACGTCAAGTTGTGCTGCGGCGGAGTGCACGGGCTTGGAAAACCGGTAAACAACCCGTTTTGCTTTTCATTTTATTAAACGTGTATATAGCCTCATATATAGCCTCTATATAGCCTCCACTTACAGGTGTGTTTAATGCGCGTTGGGCTTTGTGTGTGAGCTGCAGATGTGTAGATCCATTGTTCTGAGCGCTGGAAGGAGTTGCATGTTACACAACGAAGCTCCACCACACATGACATACACCGCAGCACATGCTCCTGTACCAGGACACGGTGTTCCCGGGGCTCCAGCCGCTTCTGGACGAGGACGACGTCAGTTCACTTAAGCTACGGCAAAGTCCCTGCAGCCATAGACTATCAGGCAGAGGTCAGCCCCTGATGGCTGACAGCATGTCATCTGGTTAGGTAACAGGGTGTCACAGGGTAGAGAAACTCTGAACCCAAGGCTTTAAGGAGTCTCCGGTCATGGGAACTTGAATTCCTTTGCTGGTGTCCTAAATGGTGTGCTACACTGAGGGGGTTTCCCCGGAATCAGCTGAGTTAGCAGCACCCTGCAGGAGACCCTGAGGAAATTGATCCCGTATCATCCCTGAGGATTTGTTGCATTCATGACTTCCAAACTATTTTGATTTATTTGCTTTAAGTGCCGGTATTATGGGAGCCACATGTTGCCATATCCAATTTTTGAAGGTCACTTCTTTCATTGGATGGTTATTATTTAACTAGTTAGTTACTATTAGTTAAATGCAAACTAATATGAGGTTCCTTGTTCCAGTGGTGTCCACATGCAGTGCCCAGTCATTATTTTGGTGTTTTCCACACAGGTTCACTGCAGTGTTTCTTTGTCGTCAACAATGTTTCGTGCCACCACCGCCTCCTTGTGCACCTACTGCCAGAGAATGAGGGTGTTCATCCCTCCCCCTGCTGCCTCGTCCTCCACAGTAGCCTCTCCCAGCAAGAGACCCGAGAACCAGCACACAGTGGACTCGCTCTATCACCTGTCAGTGGACATCCGAAAGATACGCAAGTTCAAGGGCTGGGTTCTGTCTGAGAGCCCCGCGTACGTGACGGAAACGGCCAGCCTGCTGAGGGACATGGGTGCAGATGCTGCAGCGATTGCTCGCGTCCTGGAGACCCACCCAGAGGCCATGCTGTGTCGGCCAGAGGACGTGGCCGCCCAGCGGGACCTGTGGGTGTCTGTGTGCCCCAACAAGCGGGAGCTGATGAGCATCATTGAGAAGTTCCCGGCCTCCTTCTTCACACTAACTCACCATGGCAACCAGCGGGCCAACATCCAGTACCTCCACAGTCTGCGCCTCAACAAGCGAATCATTGGCAAGCTGATGGCTAGTGCCCCGCAGAGCTTCAGCCGGCCTGTTGAACGCAACCAGGAGGTCATCCACACGCTGAGGGAGACCTACCTGGACCTGGGAGGTGATGAGGGCAACCTGCGGATCTGGCTTCAGAAGCTCCTCAGCCAGAACCCGTACATCCTGATGCGGCCTGCCGAGGCCTGGAGGGACAGCCTGGGCTTTCTACGGGAGCAGGGCTTCACCACAGAGGAGCTGCTCAGCCTGGTCTCCAGCCTCAGGGCCTCAATCGCAGAGCTGCAGCCGGAGGCCATGGCCCAGGCGCTGGCCTACATCGAGGAGGCTCTCATGTGTTCAAAGGAAGAGCTCAAGGACATCGTGATCCGCTGTCCTGCTATTTTGTACTACTCCCTACCCACCCTGCTCGGGCGGTTCCAGGGGTTGATGGACGCTGGGGTGAGCATGGAGCAAGTGAAGGAAACCCCCAATGTCCTGGAGCTCACCACGCAGATCGTGCTTTACCGCATCCAGAAGCTGGCGTCCTATGGGTATGATGTGCGCGGTGGCAGCCTGGATGTTATTGTGGGGACCAAAAAGGATTTCGAGATGAGCTACGGCAAGCTGCATCTCAGGCAGCTGCGGCCGCTTTTCAACCCTGTGGCTCCTCTCCGATCTGCAGAGGAGTGACTGTTTGGCTGATCTGCAGTGGTCATGCTTTGATTGTGAAGACAAACTTTGAGCAAGCCATTGTGAGGCACAATGTGGGTGAAAGTAAGATTATGAGATTGTGTGTTTTGTGACAACTTGGGAGATATCTAAGTATTCATATGGCATACTGGAATATAATGCCATGCATTGAACCAGAGGCCTATAGAAACATCTTTTTTTCATTAACTCGGATTCACTTTTCATGCACTGTACATGGAACTGTTACTACTGTTAGTAACAGAGAGATCACAGTAGCTGAACATATCAAGAGTGGAGAAATAAATTCCTGCTGAAATTTTGCTGTGTCATGATATTGCAGTGATCAGTATTAAATCTGCATTTCTTCTCAGTAGTTTGATCTATTAAAGTCATCTAAGTACAATGTCCTAAATGGGAAAAAAACAAGATCTCACGTATTTATACCTTTGTTTGAATGAATAATGTACACTGTTATTATATAATGAACAATGTCCATCCTAATCTTTATTAGGCTTGCTGGGTTATTTTCTGTATGAAAACCAAAGGATCATTCAAACTGATCTCATTTCAACTATCAGTTCTGTTCACACTGCAGCTCCAAATAACAGACTGAGAGCATTTTTTTATATTTAACCAAGTTTTAATTAAACAAGCACATTGAGAAGGAACAAGAAGCAAGTGAAGCGGCACACTCCAGTGGTACATTTATTGGTAATTACACAGAGGGAAATCATGAAATGGAGAGTTTGTATTCCTGTCACCTTTTTCTCAAATAAAAACTGACAAGGGCAATAACTTGATAGTAACATCACACGGATGTCATCTCTACAGTGGTTAAGAATAAATTTGGTAAACCTGAGCTACATGGTACTGAGAGAAGTGGAAAGTAAATGATCCAATCACCTCGTTAGATGGACGGACTGGATGGCTTCAACAAAGACAGGAGAAAATTGGGAGCAGAGATACAGATAAAGATGCAGAGGGAATAAATGAGAGGATAGGCAGCTGTATTAGCGGAGAAGCAAGGTCTCTCAATATCTAAGGACTGGACTGTCAATAAATGCTTTCACTTTTATTGAAAATTTCAAAAAAAGAAAAGATCCATCCACAATGATTCTTTATATCAAAAATATATCAATGGGTCTATGGCTACACAAAGAGAGAGAAAGCACATACAATAACAAATATGTACAAGTTGTATGTGAGCAGAAATTAGCAAATTCATTATATACACAAGGATTTTAGTCCTGGCAATATTAACTTTCACAGCAGCATAGCGTGACAGTCTGTCCAGCGCCGAAACACTGCGAGGATGTCACCACTGGCTGGGCTGTTCAGTCCATATGGTAATATACAGTCCGAGACGTAAGAAACTTGTGAATGTGCTTAATGACAAGACGATCTTCTCCTCTTGATGCTATGTTCACCCATTGTGTAACAACTTGACAGTGTGATGTTGTAACAGAACTTCAGTTTTAGTGTCCGTTTTGTTGTGGCTGTCCACGCAGTAGTGGAGTCTGAGGAAAGTCCTACATGGAGGGGGGAAAAAAAAGAAACACAAGCTGCTGTATTTACACTGAACACGTCCCGGCTATCTGATGCAGCAGCACACAGACAAAAACAAAAACACAAAAACACCATTAATTCTTCACACTTGCATTGGTTACTAAATGTAGCATTTATACCAGACTTAACACTGTGTATACTCGGTTTCATGATCAACATAGCTTTACGTTAGTGGAGAGATTTTTGGTCAGTAAATATCTTTTCTGTTTTTGTCAGTAACAACAGTCAACAATTAGTTTTATGCATGTTTTGTTCACTGCAACACAACAGTGGCAGCATGAACCTTGTGTGCATTCTGTGTTTGGTGAATGTGTGATCAATGGGAAGGAAAAAAAAAGCCAAGACAAAACTTAAAATGTACAATGATGACTCTCTTAAGATCTTGTCCTACCATCACCCTCTATGGCAGTTTTGTAGTTTGATAACCTCAGCATAATTACTAGTGTGAGGATCCTGCAGACTCCATTATAGGTCTAATTATCTTTTATGTTTATAGTCTCCTACTATGAACCTTGAATATGATTTGTGGCATATAAATAGCTGTAGTACTACACCAGAGGTGAACTAACCTGTTCAGTGGCTGCTGTGTCTCTTGACTTTGGAGCCGGTGCCATTTCCAGACTCCTCGCTGTGGCGTTTGCCACTGGTCTGAGTGTTGGCATGGCGTCCAAGCCCTTAAACCAAATAACAGGTTTGAGATATGAGCTGAAGTTGCTTTTTTAGACTTTATAGAAAAGAAGCAGTTAAACATAAATGTGCAAAACTATGAACTCAGTTAATGTAGGTCTGGTATGCACTGCACATCAGTACTGACCTTGCTGCATTGTCGAGCCAGGAATCTGCTGGGTGCCTTGAGTGTAGCACATGACACTGCTGTTGGTGCTTGCATAACCTGGAATTTCATGCAAGATTTTATGATTACTAGAGAATTCTTTGAGGAATGCTGCTTGACGCAAGATACACATGAAAAGTGAAGTTTAAGGAAAATAATTTGGAGTGAGGGGCAAAAGAAGCCTGAATTATTTAGGAAATGAGGGAGATTATTTAAATGTGCACCAGCTGAGGGTCCATACCATGCTGATGAGTGCTGATGCTGGTTTGTGGGTCACCCTGGGAGTACACCATGACACCACTTTGCCAGTCTCCCTGGGACTGAACTGGCATTTGGTAACCTAGAAAAATAAGGAAAAAGAACCTCTAGCTCAAATACAACTGAACTGCCATTGACTAGAGCATGCTATAAAGGACATTAAGAAAGAACCCAAAAGTCTGGACTGTCAGAGCCGCGGGTTAGTGTGCCACCCACCGGACGGAGCTGCAGCATCTTGTGTAGCCTCTACTGAGAATCCCATCATGCCGGAGGACGCTTCGCCATTACCATTACTGTTGGAGGGAACTGTCGCCAAGAGGCCTTGGACGCCAAGACACAGACAATGAGTATTTGAACTTTCAGGTTTAAAAATTTAAAAACCCAGGTGGGTATGGTGCTATGTTATATCACAGACCTTGTAACTCTTATATAAGCAGTGTTTCCTTACCGAGGCCCCTGTAACAGGACAGCTGCTGGTAGATTTGTTTCATGCGTTCAATGTTGAGACGGCTTGCCTCTGCATGGTGCACCATGGGCTTAGGGTACTGAACTCCAATAATACATTTGGCTGCCTTCTGCACACTCTCTGGAGCGTTCCAGGGATCATAAATATACTTGGCTGGAAATCCTCTCAGAACAGGGAGGTAGCGCCTGAATTTAAAACAAGAACAGAAAACAAACAAAAAAGTTTGGTAAGCATAATAAATAATGTAGGATAGTGTAATTTCCTTCCACAACAAAGACCTCAGGCTGTAAGATACAGTGTACTGGCCAATATATTGGCCTTTTATTAAATAACACAAAAGCTTGTCCACCTCTTGTATGATAGAGGTTCCTCCCTGACCACAGCTACATTTAAAAAACTCCTGTGAAATTGTACTTTCTTGGCAAAGATATTAATTTAATTGATCAATTTAGTTTTCTGTAAATATTCATGTAAAGGCCTAATGTATCTCTCTGAATAGGCGCTCTAGGCCACCTTGCCTTTAAGAGCTGCTGATCCAATTTCATTAATTTTTGAGAGTTTGTGTTCTATTGTGATCTGAATGCTGAAATGCTTAAATTTTGGCATAAAAACATCCAATCTTTAAGATAATGGACACAGGCACAAAATGTGGGCTATTGACAACCTGTCTAAAAACACTACAGTTGGCCTTCCAGAGTGTATTAGTCAAAATCACAGCACATCACAGAGTTACAGATTCCTACAGGCATCGCAGTTTGTACAGGAAATCAGAGAAACCTCAAAGTATATCAGTAAATGCAAGCGCACCGTATGTAGTCTCCGTTGGGGTCCGTGCGTCGGCCGAAGCCCACGGGGCAGTAGCAGTGGAAGAACTGCTGGAAGAAGGAGCTGCAGGAGAGCCACATCCAGCTGCCCGCATTTACACTCCAATCCGCATCCAGCAGCAGCTCCTCAAACACCTCCACACACACACACACACACAGACACAGACACACAAAACAGGCCTCATGTTAGCTTCAAAATATAATTATTCATATTTGGTTTTGAGAGTATAGATCAAATGAATTTGTCTTTAGGTCTTTCCTCTTTCTTGCACTTCCTCATTAGCTCCTACCACTAGATTAGATCAGATGGAACTTAAATTGGTAAGAAACAGAATCAAAGAGAGGGAGAAGGCAGCAGAAGTAATTATGAGTGAGATATCTAGAAATAGGAGTAGCTAGGGGAATTCAATCATGATGCACATTCCACAATGAGTGCACTGAGATAAAAGCTTCATGTCTAACCACATAAAATCAGTCCAAAATACACAAAATACATGGCACAAACATGACATTATTAGGAAATCGTGTCCCTTTATCATCCCATCCCATCCCTTCATTCATCATCTCCCCTCCAACAACCTTCATGCCCTCCTCCCAGCTGATCCACAGGTCTCCTCTGGTCAGGAAACAGGCCACGGCGTGTCGGGCCAGGTGGTGAATCCAGCCCTCCTGCCTCAGCTGGGTCATGATGGCGTCGATCCAGGGGAAGCCGGTGCGTCCCTCTGCCCACTTTGCCAGCGCCTCGGGGTTGCGGTCCCAGGGGATCTGGACGCAGATGGGGTTGCTCTCCATCTTGTCAAAGCGAGGGTTGTTGGTGGCCGCGGTGTAGAAGAACTCGCGCCACAGCAGCTGGCCATAGAGGGACAGAGGAGGGGAGCTGTTCTTCTTCACCTTTGAGGGGAAGAGAGAAGTAGAGGAAGAAGTAGAAGAGTGAGATGTTGCAGCAACTTGGGGTAGTTACCTGGGCATGATATCATCAATGTAATGTTTATATATGAATTTACATATATCAGTAAATGAGTGCTTAGTTTTTGTCTGTATTAGTGACTAAAAATTTGAATTTTTACTAGTTTCAACATTGTCCGATTCTCTGCCATATTCGCTATGTTGACACACTTCTGTAATTAATGACACCAACCGGGAGATACTGGAGTCTACAAAAATATCCGCTATCCTACTTTTAATTACCACTGGGAGGCTTAAAGTCTTTTCCCAGTCAGCAGTTAGTATTTAAGGTATATTAAACGTGGCATGAACGCAGCATAAATCACAATCTGGATGTGCCTAACGTAAATTCTGAATACGATAGGTTTATCATTAAGGACGGTTATTTTAAGAAATGCTGTGCTAAATCTGGTTTATCACGTACATCACGTTACTGCCATAATAATACAATTAATAAAACAAAGCAATAAACACGCAGAGGCTTTGCTTCCTGCTGAATTTACAAAAACTCAAAAGTGAAGCAGCAGCAATAGCAGTAGTGAAACACCACTGTAATACAAAAGTGCAAGAGTGCAAATATCTACTAT
>OMLB01054428.1:0-26609 GCA_900302555.1 Myripristis jacobus
TTTAATGAATTTGTTTGGCATGGAAACTGAGCACAAATGAGACTGTGCCTGTGTCAACTGACAGAAAACATATTTGCAATATACTGGCATGTGGACAGCTTGTGGCCACTGCTTTCTCATGACACTCTCCAGCCAGTGTTGGTGCATGTGCTTGTGTGCACACTCATTTTGTAGCCTCTAATGTAATTGCTCTGACAAAAGCATATTTTTAGACAAATTCCACTGGCTTTTGTCACCATGTCACCAACCAATCCTATGTTTACGGTTTTGCACTACTTGTGTTCACCTTGTCAGTACCTGTATCTTACCCTCTGTGCATTACATGTTTCAGTGTTGGTGTAAATATGACAGCAAACTTCAGTTTTTGTGTGTGCTACTGCTGTTGCAATTTCACAAAAAATGTTGGAGGTAGAGCTGCTCTGGAGAAAGAAAGGCATGTTGAGTTAAACTTAAGTAGGCAGAGCCACAGTTTTTGTCAAGAGAAGGGCAAACGGTGGGAAAGGTGAAGCTTGGCAAGTTATCCAGGTTAAAACTAACTACATGAGCCTGTAGTTGTCTAAATATGCTAGTTAGCTCCCAAAATGACAAAAAAAGGTATAACCATTGGTATTTTTATTTATATTTCATCAGAGCACCTTCCTTGTAATTCAAGACTGCTAAAACACTAAAAAAAACAAAACAATGGTTTGTCTCTGTCCATTGAGGTTTACTGCTACAAATGAGATTATTTCTGCCTTCGGATCAGCTCTGACCCAGGAAAAAAAAAAGTTTATATAAATCACCAGTCAACCCTTTTTGCACAGAAAACTAGAATCCAAAATCCAGAGCATGTATGCCACTGCAGGTCAGTGGATGAAATGGAGCAAGACTATTCTCTTGTGTGTGTTTTTTTCCCTTACCACTGATGTATTATTTTGTTGTTCCAATAAGAATAAAATTTTCTCTGTTATCAAGCGTTTGTGCACTGGGTTGTATATACAATTTATGCTATATTTAAATCTTAAGGCATGCTTTAGTTGTTTTAGAGAAGGCCATATGTAACCAATGCTATAAACTGCAAGCTAAGGAACAGTAAATTATATCCACTCTAATTGGAACAAAATGCCTGTCACATTTACAGCACCCCATCTCCACATCCTCCTGGAGACGGTCTGTAATCAATTTAAGCACTATTAGGCAAACGGATAAACTCTGAGGTAAAAGCTTGGAGTCGTGTGATTTATTGCAGCTCAAGGGAAAGAGCTGTGGATTTACTGCTGAGGCAAAGTCAGGGTTCATCACCTCCTGGGTGGGGGTGCATGATGAAGAGGATTCAGCGAGGATATGTGTGTGTGTGTGAGTGGCAGGGTGGGGGTAGGGGTAACAGCAGGATAGCAGAGGTTTACAGAGTTCACTGAATATGTTGTGCACTACAAATCATCATCCTAAAGTGGGCCTGCAATCCACATAACAAATGAAGTTCTGTCATACATTGCTATAAATCATTGGTTGGCTGATCACACCAACTGAGTGAATTTTACCCTAAAAATTAAGAAAAGCTGTGTAAAAATAGCTGTTGTATATGCATGCACACACAAGGCAATATGTTCTGCAGGGGAGACCGGGGATGGTTGTGAGAACGTCACTTTCACCAGTAAGGAAGGACCTAAAAATCATGTGATCAGTTTCATGTGTGACCTTGCATGTGAAATTGCATTGCTGTGTGTAGAAATGTGCAAATTATATAGCCAAAACACTGATACCTTTTTAGCAACTCTATGTTTTGATTAGTAGGCCCACTTATACTGTGGAAGTTAAAATCATGTAACTTGTGTTAGATTACAGAGTAGTCTTTTTGGTTAAATTTGAGGCATTTTATCTATGAAAATTTCAAACCACCATGCCTTTTTAAAAATGTTACAATTCACCCTGTGATGACAACTTAAAACACTTCTCTATCCTACTCCTTTTTTTCTGGACGCCAAGACAGAGGCTAGGGAGAAAAACTGATACGCGTGTGCCTGCACCCATTCTTCATTCTGCATCAGATGAGCTGAGGCAGGGAAAGACAGTAAGGTCTATTGCAACTCAGATTAAATGGATAACACACACACACACACACACGCACAAAACTTTTTTGTTCACTGCTTAGCTGTTTTCTAAGAAAGCTCTTCTAAACTTAAAAGGACCAGCACCGTCACGGGACAAATGCACACACAATGACACTGTTCTTCATTTAGCCTGTGCTGTAAATGTCCTCACAAAGCTCCTCTAAAGTTTTTAAAGTATCAGCAACAGCTCATTATTGTGGATGCAGTCATTCTGAAAGTGATTCTAAAGTCATTGTTGAGTTCTTTTTGTCCTCAGTGAACCACAGGAAGATGCTGAAGTGTTGGCACATGCACAATAAACTGATCTAGATGCATATTTTTTTGGTAGGGTCTCAATTTTAATTCTTCACTCCTGTTGTTACAACTTACCCTGGTAGCAGGGCAGGTTGTAACAATGGAACTCCTTGTATTTGACATCAATTTGAGAATTCTGTGATGTAGATGGAGAAAATGGAACAATTGCTGCTTGTAGTATTCAAATATGGGTACGTGCTGTCAAAATTTGAGAACTCTAACACAAAAATTCTGCGAGTGGTGCTGAGACAGAAAGTGTTACAACCATCCCCGATCTCCCCCACTGAACCACATGTACTGTATAAAAATGATCTGTATACTCTACAACCAGTTCCATAGACAGTATTGGCTGCTGTGTATTTGCATACACAGACAGTGAAAACCACTTGACATGCAACAGCCTGCATCTTTCAAAGGATCTTCTGTGGTTGCGTGATGCTTATGGTTTTATAACATGCTGAAATATTCTTCCTAAATATATTTACTAATATTCAAGAATAGCTTTTGTCATTATTATTTTTATGGTTGTTGTTGTTGTTATTATTATTATTACTAATATGCATGGATGTTGAGGGTGATTTTCTTTGTTCACAGTGACTGTGCATAGCTGGGGTCAGCTTGGGGGGGGAAGCATCTTTTGTCATTACCGACTTGTGTAACTTTAAACTTTGAGCCGAGCAGAACAGATGAGCTTCCTGCAGCGGCTGTCAGCTGACAAAGTACAGACGACTTGGTAAGCGAAGACTCTTCCTCTGGTAATGCACTGAAATTCATAGCCTCGAGTTGAACTTATGAAGCGGTTATGATTTATTTGGATGCAGGTAGAGTGTAGCAGGAAGGAAGGAAGGCTCAGACTGTACCAAGTTGATGTTTGTAGCGATCTAGCAGCCATGCAGCTTGTCTGCTGATGAGACAACTTGCACTGTCGATACATTGGAGCTCTCATTCTCAGCTGAATGTGTATGTTTCATGTGAATCCACAGCTCATCCGGCTACAACTCACCCGCCATGGAGATCTCATTTGCAGGAAAACGAGCCCTGGTCACTGGAGCAGGAAAAGGTACGGAAAATACATACGCGGACATACGCGCACACAAACACTACATTTCAGTGCGGACAGCGACACCACGCGGTTGTTTTGTAAAGCGCATTCAAACCGACTGTGTCTTGTTTGATAGCGAGCTAGTGTTAGTCTGAGAGTAAAGAGAGAGAATGGAAGAAGCTTTGTCAGTGTAATGCGGTGTCGCAAAGCCTGAAACACGCCTGGAATGTGTGTGCGTGTGTGTGTGTCTGCTCCAGTGTATAATAAGGCTTTGTGTTTATGGATGTTTGTGTGGCAGGGATCGGCAGGGCCACGGCGCTCGCTCTGGCGCGCTGCGGGTCGGAGGTGACGGCGGTCACGCGCACGCAAGCCGACCTGGACAGTCTGGTGGCAGAGGTACCCCCCCCTACACACACACCGTGACAGGGGTCTTTTGAGGTTTTTCTGGTAGCTGGTTGTTAGTCATGCTGTAGGCAGCCAGGTGAACCTCAGGAAACCCATGGCTCTACTTTCTGCCAAAAGACCCAGTTAGCCACAGATTGTTTAGCACAGTTAAACCACGGTTAATGTTCAGAGGGGAATCCCCCCAATGGCCGTCCGAGGGCCCCTCTCACCGACCTTTGACCCCCCACCCCCCACCCTTCCCACTTGTATGTCTCCCATTGTGCCCCCATTCCAGCTCTCCACTCATTATCATCAGAGGCACACACTCTACGCCTCACTCCTCTGTCCACCCTGCTGCTCTCTTCATCTGTCCCACCCGCCGTTACTGTTCCTCCTCCTCCTCCTCTTCATCACAGGACAGCTAGGGATGAGTGGTTCCTTTGCAGGTGATTTGTTCTGGTGTGTGGTGTGGCTTTGCCTACAGTAAACACACATTAATAAGAAGCAGAAACATTAACCCCACTTTGACTATAAGGGCCATAACAGCGACTTTGCATGTTTAGTGTGATATCTAAAATGTATGAACTGTTTCTGCTAATTTTTTCCCAAAGAAAGCAGTTATATTTTAGAACTCTGACATCATTTTTCCTCCCTTTGATCCAGCCATTGGTTTCCATTCATTCCACTACGATATGAAAATGAACTTCCAGAGACTTTTTTGATGACTTGAAACTGGATGGAGCAAAACAGTCTCTGTGCCAAAAAATAGTTCCTGGGGAAAATTTTGCTTTCCACAGCCAGTTAGCAGTTCTGTGGTTTACTTTGTTAGCTGCAGAAGAAGAACATTATAAAGTGTGTGTTTCAACCAAAATTTACATTTGAAAATGGAGGGATTTTGATTACCTGTTGTGAAATTTTTAGTACCCCCACAAGATTTGTAAAATGACCTCTTGTGAAGTAAAATGTGGGGAAATTATAGCAAACAGGCCAAACATTCAAAGTAACTGGTATGGTCCTTAAATGTCACCCCAGGCGGCTTCACACACTTGCAGTCTCAAGAGACAGGGAAAGATGACTTTTGGAAAAAATGTGAATTTTAAAACTTACATCAAAGAAAACCACAGAAAGTGAAGCAAAAGATCCACCATCCTGTGGCCTCAGTGCTGCTCAGCAGAGATTTCTGATTTCACACCCTAGTGTTGATTCAGAAGTTGGCACATGGTGAAGATTTCCCGTCAGTGTGTCCGGACTGACACCAGAGTTCAGTGTGGATAAACAGGGCCAGGCTCAATTAGAGGAAATGGGACGCGCTTTGCTGCTGCAGCTCCAGTTTGTCACTCAGGCGGATGAGATGGCTGGATACTGACCCACAACTTGTCCATACACAGCCAAATGGCACAGCTCTGCTATGGATTTAGTACAGTGTGTTTGCAACAGTTCAAAGGAGGGTTAGACCCATCCATCAGTTTGCTAATATATTAGGCCTATATTGTCCTTTATTGATAATATAATATTGGCTAGTCACTATTGGCCTTTCATATGATGGAATTGATGCAATTTGACTGGTTATGTGTGTTTTACAATTGATGAGTTCTACAGTGATTGGCATTAGAATTTCCCACAGACATTCAGCTTGCTAATTTAGTTTGGAAGCGACACAAGTGTGCGTGATTGTATTATTATTAGTAGTATTAGTATTAGTAGTATTACTTGCAGCAGTATTACCCTATGTGCTTTGTTTGTTTTCATTTATGGAAGTGAATGGAGAGATAGAAATCCAGTATTGTGGATCAGCAGCCCAGGTGAGCACAGAGAAACTAATGAAGAGATTTCTCCGCCATGTGGTAACTGCACAACCCAACACTCCACCAAACCCGTGTTAGCTGATCACTGGTCTGGTGTGGCCTGTTTCTGCAGTGTCCGTCCATCACCCCAGTGTGTGTGGACCTGGCAGACTGGGGGGCCACAGCGGCAGCCCTGCAGGACATCGGCCCCATTGATCTCCTGGTGAACAACGCTGCCTGTGCCAAACTGCAGCCCTTTCTGGAGGTCACCCCTAACCATTTTGACCAGTAAGAAAAGATCCAGCTTGCATGATCCCTATAGGCAGGTGTGTGAGAGTGAGAAACAGTCAGTTTAAACCCCAAACAACTCTGTCCTCTTTCATCTCCAGGTCATTCAACGTCAATGTGAAAGCTGTGCTCCATGTGTCACAGGTACAACACTGGGCCTGTGAAGGGAAAATCCACCATGAAACAATCTAGTACCATTAAAAACAGCTATTGGCAATCTGCTTTCCATTACTGGGCCCAGTTTTATCTCTGCCAACAGAGATGGACAGGGTTCATGTTCATGCCCTGTTGCGTTTCTGAGTCTGTTAGCAGGATATCTCACAAAATTTATGAACAGATTCTCATGAAACGTTGTGGAAAGGTTGGTCATGGGCCAAGGAAGAGATGACTGTCCTCTTACCAGCTGGCCAAAATGGAGGCAGCAGTGAGAGTGAAATATTTTTGGCGAATATTCAGCATGTGGAACTAATATACAGTATCTTAATGCTTGCATAGTGTTGACAGAGGTATGCCATGTCTAACCCCGGCCAGTCGATGTGAAAAATGAATCAGTTCTTCTTTGCCTCATGATCAACCTTTCCACCAGGTTTTATGCAAATCTGTTCATAATGTTTTGAGATACCCTGCTAAAAAATAGCAGGGCTTTTCAAAAGCTGCCATTTTAAACCAGTGTTCAACAGTCACAGGGAAAAATGCACCTTAGAGGAGGCAGAGATACCAGTTTCTGCTTTAGCAACAACAGACCAGAATGCAGTGTTGCCTTTTGAGCTGTGATCATGGACACGCCCCATAGTTCACAAACTGAAAAGCTGATGCCCATGCACCCACCTTTGATGGAAATCGCCAAGTTTTCAGTAGTTGTAGATGTGCATTCCTGGTAATGTATAAAATCACAAACTAAAGTAGAATTTAACAGGCACACTGAGGGAAAGAGGGGACATTAAAAATGTAAAGACAACACGTCTTATCACATGACAAAATACAGTAAGCCCTGATATGTATTGAACATGACCAATTGAAGATATATAGTTGTAAGAGTAGCTGAGGGTCTGACACAGTTAATCAAAGCGTTTTAGTTGAATTAGACAGCTGTCTTTCTCTCTGTGCAGATAGTGGCTCGGGGTATGAAGGCCAGAGGAACAGGAGGCTCCATAGTCAACATCTCCAGCCAGGCATCTCAGTGTGCCCTCAAAGACCATGCAGTCTACTGTGAGCACCAGAGCCGCTGCTCTACCACAATTTATTCCCTCTAAAAACATATTTTCTCCACACATATTTACATTTTTGTCTCAATTTCATGCCAAAGAACATAGCGTTATCCTTAGGTCATTTTTGTTCCATTCCCATTTTTGACATGTTTACTCTCCCCTGTCCTTCTGAAGGTGCCACTAAAGGAGCCCTGGACATGCTGACCAAAGTGATGGCTCTGGAGCTGGGACCCCATCAGGTACCAGACATACTCTGTTAGCATAGCATTCCCCGGATGCCAGTTGTTTTCCAAGGATGGTCATTTGAGAGGTCATTTTGGTTTATTGGTTTAAGATAGGCTTTAAGGTTAGAGTTGGTTTAGTTGCTTATGGCCAAGATTCGGAAAATGCTGCACAGAATGAATGTAAGTCAATTAGGTCATGGGTTTGTCATCCTAGGGGAAAAAAAATATTGTTCCCTGGATTGATTTAGGCCATATTTGGCAAGGCATGTCTCATGCTACGTTTGCTGACCTCAGAAATTATTAAAAACAAGCTCCGACTTGAAAAAATAAAAAACAAACAATGTGAAAACCCCTGGTAGAGAAAATTTGCTGGATCTGGAAATCCATATATGGGCAAAGATTTGTCAGCAATGCTCAATCTAATTTCTGAAACTTGTTTCTCCTGGAAGAGAATGCAGAGGTTCATCCATGTGTCCTGAGCTGACACTGAATGTGATGCTGTTGCGTGTTGCTAATATTTGGGAAATTCTGAATCCTCAGTTGAAATGAACGCAGCATATTTCCTGTTCCAGATTAAAAATGTTAAAGTTATGAAATGGATCTGAAGCCCCTCAATGCTTGAGTGGTGCTTTGAGAGAATCTGTTCATTGTTTTATTCAGCCACCATTGATATCCCAGTGTTGTGTGCTGTCCAGATTCGTGTGAACAGCGTGAACCCCACAGTGGTGATGACTGAGATGGGCCGGCTGGGCTGGAGCAACCCTGACAAGGCCAAGAGCATGACGTCCCGCATCCCGCTGGGCCGCTTCGCAGGTCCCACACAGCCGCTCTCATAACCACACAGCCCACTGCTGCTCCTCTGTCAGCACGCTGGAATAACATTTCTACTCTCGTAGTTTGACCACTCTTTGGCTTTTGAGGGCACTGTCATATGGAAGTACATGGCACGCGCAACAGAAATGGAAATATAATATGGAAAATGGCAATGTTACTCTAAACCTGTGAAAATGTTATCTGCAGTCATCTCATAGTGCATCTCCTGTCCATCAGTGCCCCATAAAAATGAACTCTGTGAACTTTTAAAAATACACTCACAAAGATTGATAGCATAATATGTCTGTGATAATGACATTCCAAATACCTTATTGTCTCATAAAAATGGCTGCACTGTAGAGCCTTAGCTCTGTTCTGTATAAGTATAATTTAAGAAAGACAAAGATCCCTATGTGCACAGGTAGACTCAGCAACATTCACATTAGCCGTAGAGATGGGCAGGTTTGATGTCTCTCCACAGGAGCCATGTGAAATTAACAATGAGTTTGATTTTTTTGTCTTACTGTCCTGTCTACGAGGATGTAAGGGATGTACTTTTTGTCCTCCATTTATGTTGAATTCTTTTGGCTGGATGATCGTGAATAAGTTGAGCTGTGCTTCAGGAGGGGAACCTTTATTGTAGCATTTGTATAATAATCTGTCATTTTCTAATTAAGTGAAATGTAATGAAATGTTTGACCTCTGCAAAATTACTTTTGGTGTCAATAAATCTAAAATTAAAGAGTGCAAAAGCAGATAAAGTAAATGACTAATTTACTGAATAATTTCAGTTATAGTTTTGATGTCATTTTTGCTTAAGCACATAATATATATAATTTCTGGAAAGACAGTTTACTTTTCTAATTTGACTAATCATTTGAATGACGCTAATCATCAAGTGTGAAATGTGTTTAAATGAAATGCCTACGTTAGTGTATAAAATGGCAAATGCAAATAACATTATCAAGTTACAATGTTCATTTTCAGACAAAATTTGAACATCCAGTTGGCATATTTAAGTTCATATGTTGGATTCCATTGACATTTACATGTTATGTTTCTATTTCTACTATGTGTGCAATGTGCTTCCATAATAGCATGCCTCTATCACTGCAAGAATGCACTTCTCTATATACTGTCAATACCGCAGCATACACACACTGGCACTTTTGTAAATTTGTCAGCATGAGCCTTTACTGTTTTTTTTTTTTTTTTTTTTTGTCTTTGTGTGTGTGTGTTTGTCCCGGGCAGAGGTGGAGGACGTGGTGAACAGTATTTTATTTCTGCTGAGTGATAAGAGCAACATGACCAATGGAGTCACTTTGCCAGTGGATGGAGGTTTCCTGGCCTGCTGACACCCGCCTTCAAGCCTCAACCTGGCTCCTCCTCGCTGGCTGACTTCATACCTTTACATCATTGTACACACATAGAGGTAAAAGGGATAGTTCACCCATTTTGAAAAATGTGATGTAATTCCACTTTCCCCCTAGTTGTCATGTAGGACAGTAGTGGTGCTATCTTCCTCTCATTGTTACTGAGTGCTGGATACTGGCTGGATGCTCCAAATGCTAACTGTTAGCCTCCTGCCATTGAGCTGGACTTCCCCCCCAGCTATCCAGTGTTGCTTTTCTGAGTGCGAGTGAAATAAAGGAAGCTATGACACAAAGCAAAGTGCCTTACATATACATTTGTATTTAGTATACAAAAATTGAAATATTTCACCACACAGACGTGAAGTCATAAAAAATAAGACAAACAGTTGGAACAAGTATACAAGTCATCTTACATTACATACATACATGGCCAATGCATTTCATCATACAACCTCTCCTAAGAATTACAGCGGGTCAAATAACCAGATAATTTCCATGCAATAGTACATTTGTATTTTTTGCTGCGTTTCTCAGCTACATTTTCAACACCCTAGGCAGGACCAGACACGACATTATTCAACCACACAGTTTGCTATGCCAACCAAAGACAGCGTGACGGACAGGACTGCAGTGCTGTGTCGCACCAGGCGAGGGAGACACGCGCACCCAACGTCCTAGCTGCAACCATACAGAAATGCATTTCATAAAAAGGTGCAATCCGCACTGTTTGCCACAACCGACAAACTACACAAAGATTGGCCCCTTTATTGTACAATGTTTTGCAACACTTCTAACTTCAATGTGAGCGACTATAATCCTTTTTAGTTTGAGTTGTTTGAGTTTTTAAAAGCTAAATATTCAGGTACATGTAGATAGATATTCATAATGCATTCCTTCTCTAAGGGTTATTCTGTACATCACTAGACTTGTCAAATATCCCTTTTACTTTTTTCTTTCTTTATGTCGACAGTTTGTTGAAAAGTCTTGTGTATTACTACAATACAATATGAAATAGTACCAAAAACTTGACACTAAAAAATCTGCTCAAAACAATACTGTCTTTTACACACTAACCCAAGCTCGCTTTCTCACCAATACCATGTGCTCTCTCACTCTCTCTCACACACACTTGCACACAGACACACACTCACACACACTTGGAGCACATGCACTCATCCACACAGAACATAGATAAGATCTAAACAATGGGATAAATTAAGACAGAGAATATTATTAAGACCCATGCAAGCTCCTCCGCCCAAGAGGCAGAACTCAGGCAGCAAGGTTGTACAGCCCCCATGTTTGGCATGCTTGTCTGTCACATGTTAACAGAGTTAGATGAAGTTACCCATAGACACTTGACTAAAATCAGATGCTTGCCTCAATGCCTGCCAAGAACACAACCACACCACTATCCAAAAACAATGTGTGGAATGAGCAGGAGCTGTGAAATGCAGATTGCGCGTTACAAATCGTGGTGATTACATTTCTGCTTCACAACAGGAATATGTGACAAAAGCACAAATTGGACACAAATGTTTTTTTTATGTCTACTTCATGTGAAAGGGCTAGCTAGCAGCTAGGTTCAGGCAAGTAAAACCACTTTGGTTAAGGTTAGGGTGAGGTTTTGTGAAAGGCAAAGTAAGAAAAATTGGGGTGCAAGTTTCTGGGTTGTGGTGTGTAATCCCTTCATGATGGGAAACATATTTCTCTGGGCTTTCCTGAACAGAGCATGCAAACAAAGTGTATTATGCCAACATAAAAAACAAGTCCTGGCACCCTTTTTTTGGCAAATACAAGTTTTTGTGAAAGCACTATCCAGTCGTTGCCTACTGGTGCAAGACTACTACACAGAAGTCTCCTACAGATGCTACCTGCCGGATCTACTTTCCAATTCAAATAAAAACATAAGAAAAAAGATGTTTACTTTGCTTAGAAATGGTTATCAGGACTTGTTCTTTATATTGGCATAATCTGCTGTGCTGTAAGTGTTATTTTGGAGCTGTTTTACTGTGGAAGTCATTGGAGAGCCATTAATCCAGCATCGTGGATTACCTCTTCAGGAGAGCACGGAGCAGCTAATGAGGAGATTGCACCACCATGTGGATTCATGCAACCCAAAGTTCAGTTTTACTCACAGACAACATACCCATTACACAAACCTTTTATGACAAGGGGCTGCACACGTGTGGCTGTCAGTTCCAGCGGATTGTAGACAGCATGCCGGTGGTAGGAATTTTGGTTCAGTGGCACCACATGCTGATCCTAGATCAGACGCTAAGGGTAACTTCAAACCTGAAGGCGTATTCACAGTTCACTTTCTGTTTAGTCAACACTGCATCAACTCAAGCAAGCATGGCTGAGAAAGAAGGGATGTTGCAGTATGAATAAGAGTAATAGAAACCTTTGTCAGTCCTCTGCATATAAAACAATGGCAACTCGATGTGGTTCTATGTTTACAAAGGAGATGGACAGCCAGTGTCATTCACAGAGAAATTATGTAAAAAATATGGTACGTATTGGTCTTGTTACCAATATCGCTTTGAAAAAACATCAATACGAAGAAAAAAATTCTCAGCAGTGCACACTCACTCTCGCTATTTCTCTCTCTCTCTCTCTCTCTCTCTCTCTCTCTCGCTCTCATCCTCTCAGAGAAGTAGTGGTTGTTGTTCATGGTCGTGTGATGTGTTTGAGCATCATTTCCTCCTCAGAACACAGTGCACCTCTTTCCCCTTTTCTTGACTGGTGGAGGGCAGAGCACGGCTCGGATGGCCTCATCAAATACCGTCTTGAGGCCTCGCTGGGTCAGCGCAGAGCACTCCAGGTACTTCACAGCCCCTGAGGACCAGAAAGAAGACATGATGAGAAATGTAGCTGGCATGGCTCAGCGCTCAGAGCTACCGCTTCCACAGCAATGGCTTGGGAAGGCCAGATGAAAGCATCAAGACTACTGACAGATAATCATATGGACATTCCATAATCACAGCAGGTGAAGCAAATACTTGAAACATTGAAGAACTTATGAATCAAATGAGGAGTGGGGCCACCCCTTGCATTCAGAAACACTTTAGTCTTGCTTGTACTGCTGACATCAAGTCCTGACCTGCATGTTAGGGATTGACAGTTTTTCAAGGCTGATATCGATTATTAGTTATCGAGCACACATATAGCTAATATTAAGGGCGACCCCTCGATTTCTGGACTGTAAATGCTTGTGAAAGGCATCTGAATGCAGCAAAACTAAATTAAATACAAATCCAGTGAAAAGGGTCATGAAAACTGTAACCACATCTGAAACGTTGCCCCGCCCACTCACTTTTGCGCTGTCGTCTTTCAGATGGAGAGGCAGCATCTGAGTGGTTTTGATATTGGTCATCATGTAAATCAAAATTGCCATACCAATTATTGAAAAATTCTGAAAAGCAGCCCAGATAATTGGCTAGGAATAAAACAAGGGCCATTTGCTGTTAATACTTGGTCAATCTCTACTGTACATGGTTGATACTGGACCTTTGCTTGGTTCAACAAGGAAAGTCTCCAGTTCTCTGAGGCATGAAACTCGGCCAAAGCCGCTCCAAAAGTTCCTAGAGATTAGTGATGTTGAGATCTGGTGGAGGGCCACGGAAGGAAATTAACTTCAGGAAACTGCTATTGAATGTCTTTAGCACTGTGTATGAGGGAATCATCGTCTTGGAATATGGGAAAATAATAGAACATGGCGTCATGTTCCTTTACAGTAATGGGACCATGCACACCAATCACTGGACCTCATGACTCCCACGGGAAGATTGCCCGTCCCATAACAAATCCCCCATCAACATAAACGCCTTTTGATGTTTCCATTATGCCGTTCTTGTGCTTGACACAATTCTCCATGGTGCATTCATTAGCATACACAGTCCCTGTAACAGCTGAAGAACAGTTTTATGATGCACAAACCTTTGTTTGTCTCCTCTATAATCTCCACCCATGTACAACCTGAAGCCCTTGTCACCTTGCTACTCCATCATTCTCTGACCTCTGGAAGACGGGTTGAATATACCAACTATCCTGAGGCTTTTTGAGCACAACAGTCCCTGGGCTTGAACTCTATGGGCCACCAGTACTTCATCAATTTAGCAGCTATGTTTGTTTATATTCTATTTCTATATATTTCTATTCTATATTCTCCTCTAAAACAACCACTATAGATTGAAAGCTGTGGCTGATGACCACTTTTAAAGCAAAATTGAATTTTAGTGTAGTGCCAGGGTTCCGCTGGGTGTGACATGACTCCACATGGTAGTGAATCCCCTCATTAGTTGCTCTGTGCTGCCCTAGGCTGTTAACCAATATTTTCCATCTCTCCATTAAATTGCACTGTGCAGCAGACCAGGTCATAAAAGAACACTTCCTATTTGAATTGGAGAGTAGATCTGACAGGTAGCGTCTGCAGGAAACTTCCACATAGTAAGCTTGCAACAGAAGACAGAACCTGATATTACTTTGACTAATGTGTGTAATTACACAGAAAAATGGGTACCAGGATTTGTTGTTTTTTTATATTGACATAATCAACTTTGTTGGTGTTTGTTCATGTGCTAAAAGTGTTATTTTGGGAGCTGTTTGGCTATGAAAGTGAACGGAGAGATAGAAATCCAGTACTGTGGACTAACATCCAGGGCAGCACAGAGCAACTAATGAGGAGAATTTCTCCATCATGTGGACTCATATAGCACCAAGGGAACTAGACAACCCAACACTCTACCAAAGTTCAGTTCTGCTTTAACAGGAGCAGTTTTAACCAGCTTACTGTGAAAGAGACACCACTAAGGAGAGCATAAAACGAGGGCCATTTGCTGTTAATAACAATGATTCCAAGAGTTTGAGCCAGTTGGTTTGGGGAGAAATATATTGCTACCAACATGAGGTAACCACTTTTGCCAGTCCACTTATAATATGTGACTTCAGTCTCTTTTTTCCACTTGAAGTCATGTGAAAATGTGAAAAAAAAGATTGAGATGTAATTGCTTAATGCTTTTCAAAATCATTATATGATTAATATTGTGATCTTGTTTTTTTAAATTAGCACTGGAACCTCAACTGAACATCTGACCTAAACAGGAACCGACAAGGGCCAAAAGTAGAATTATAACCCAAAGCACACTGCAGCTGCATAAAAATACAGAGGAAACACTCTGATGGCATTGCCCTTTTGAAAATCTGAATACAAAATGCTTTTTGGGCTTCTTTTGATGATGTTGCTTATTTGTCTAGTTCATGTAGGCAACACTGGCAGTAGGTGAATGCTGGCATTCAGCCTGCATATTCCCTTCAGAGCTGCGGCCTGCGATGTGGACTTTGTCCATGTGCGCCCATCTCTCCATGACAGCTGAGGATCATTTTGGTGTATAAGTAAGGGATAATGCTTTGCCTTGCGTCCACATCGTGCATTAAAACCCTTTATCGCACACTTTGGAGTGGATTATCCTGCTTAAACCATGACTACTTGCCAAAAGAAAAAACAAGGGAAAAAAGGTCTGAAAGCCGAGCAACAGAGACCACAGCACTGCAGACACTGGATTTGATATCGCTATTTGCCACACAGATATGGTTTGGCAAGTTCAGTGTTCACGTAACCACACCAGTTTTGAAGTAGGCAGTATTTTCAAAATGGGGCAGGAGATGGTGGCTAATGAAATTAGCTGAAGTTTCACTCTGTTGCAGTGGATGCATTGGTTTAAAACTTCACGGCCAGCCACAGCTTATGAATTGAGAACAGTGATTACATTTGAGCCAGAATGCACGTGCAAAATACAGTTTTAATGCATGCCCTCCAGCCAATCAGAAACAAGTATTTACCTAGACCACAGTATACCTCATTCACCTTAGATGGCATTCACTGTAAGTGAGTCTTTTTTTGAAAGTTCTGATATATCTGACTAGGAGGTAATAGTGGGGAAGTGTCTGAAAAATTGTGATTGTTAAATGTAAATAAATCCAAATTTAATGCTGCTTCTATCCTGCATGCTTTTTAACCAACAAACCAACTGTGCCTGTCACAAAACACATTTTGTTGAATTAACAGTTTAATAGTGTTGCCTTTTTGATACAGACATCAAGAACTGTTACTTTAACTTACTTTACTTTTGCTGCTAACTTACTTTAGAAATGACATGAGTGTTAACAAGTCATATTGATGGAATCTTTACCTTTCCCATATGTATGACAAAAACACTCACAAATTTATGTGAAAAACCTTGAAAATTCTGAGATTAAAATTAAAAAAATTAATTATTAAAATCACAAATTTATGAGAACTCAGAAATACACTTTTTCTCATATTTATCTTTCCTATACTCTTATACTTACAGAGGAAGCACATGGCTTGTCTATGCATGGTTGGATCAGCCACACCCTGCAGACGCTGCTGCTTGCCGTGTATCAGGTCCACTGGAGATGACCTCATCAAATTCTAATTTTCAGTTGGTATCAGTGTGTTGTTTTCCTCTGAAAAGGCTGAACTCATGGCAATGCCTCTTTAAAGTCTGGAAGCTGATGATAATATTGTGATTCTGGGCTAAAATCACCTGGATTTCCTTTTTAGTAAATCCCATTATAGAAGAAAATCTAGTTTCTGAGTTTTTTCTTGCAAATTTTTGATTTCATAATCTCAGAATTTTTTTTTCTCAGAGTTTCTCATAAATTTGTGAGTTTTTCTTGTAAATTTACCGCTTGAATCTTAGAGAATATCTGAGTTTTTTTCTCCTAAACGTATGACTTTTATTTTGAAAAATTCAGTATTTTTTTTTTTGTCTTTGAATATTAACCGCCTCCCCCCTCCCCTGGCTATTTTTTCTTCCCACAATGGCACTAATATGCCGTTGAGGTGAACAGGCACAAGTTAAAATGATTATCAAGCCTCTGCCAGTAAAGCAGTCCATCAAGATTAACAACGTTACTGCAGGAAGCCATGTAGCAAATGGTGATTTACTATTGGACCTTGAATTACAGAACCTATCCAGTGGCGCCCATGGTGAACATAGCCTCACCAATCTCTCGTGCCATGGCCAGGCCCTGCGGGTAGGTGATGGGGGAGAGCTTCTTGTCCCTCAGCCTTTCAATGGTGTCCTTGTCGTCTCGCAGGTCAAGCTTGGTGCCCACCAGGATGATGGGCGTGTTGGGGCAATGGTGTCTCACCTCGGGGTACCACTGGGGCACCGCGTGCACACACACACACATACAGGAGGAAAAGGTCAGTGAGAGAGGAGAGAGCAGAGTTAGCTGATAGAGTGGCAGAGCGATGAGTGCCTTTCCACGCTGACATTCAATAGATTCTGTGAAGTGTAGAGACAGGAAAAACAAGGTTTTAATAGGAGTGTCTACATGGAACCATAGTTATGAATGAGCACAAAGCTTACTTGGGCAAAGCAACCTCAACTAATCCACATCACATGACGAGAGGATCCTGTTGGACCAGGACCGCGCAAAACTGTATAGAGGGAGTTTTGACCTGAAGGAAAGAGTGTGATTTCACATGAGAGCGTCTCATGATGCTCAGCAGCTGAAACCACAGTAGGCCGTTATTCTCCCTCCATAGAGTGTGTGGCCGAGTTCAGACCTTGCCTTTACAACATTCCTACCACATCCCGTAAGGAATGGAAGCATTCAGCATGCTTTGGGTATCAAATCCAGAACGCTGTGAGAGCAAGGTCTGGACAGGGGCCTTTGACGACAGCGCTGCGATAAGCCAGGCGGAGCCATAGATGTGCCTCCTTGTGGTCAGACTCGGCGTTGAGGGGGGTGGAGGGGGAGGGAGGGGTGTCATTGAAGGCTCAGTCAGCGTACTGACCTTAGCTCGGACGTTCTCAAAGGAGGCCGGGCTGACCAGGGAGAAGCATATCAAGAACACATCCTGGGAGAGAACCAGAGAGACGGCCAGTTGAGAGCAACATCTGTGTATGTGTGTGCGTGTGTGCTTGCGTGTGGCTGCAAAAAATATCCACCTTGTGCTAGTGTTGACACTCAAAATCCTGTTTTTCTTCAAACATGTCGGCTTGCCGTCATTTCACTTTCCAGTGCAAATCGACTTCTTTCATTCACCGATCTTTATGAATCAAGTGTCATGTTGCTGGTAGCGCAGGGATCAGCCTCACTCTGCTTTATTTTGTTTTGTCTTTAATACTGAATATGTAAAATTATATTGGAAAGAAGTGGAATTATCTCAACCAGTGCCGACTATGAGAATAAATGTCTTGTCAAGATGGACATTGGTTGCAGTGTGACATTAAAGGTTGTATGCCGAAAGCTGTAGAGACCTCAGATAGTGATGGAGAGCTGTGTGTGTCCATCTGTGGGAGTGTATGTGTGTATGTGTATAGATACCGTCTGTGGGTAAGACAGTGGTCTGAGCCTATCATAGTCTTCCTGTCCTGCTGTGTCCCAGAGGCCGAGGTTCACCGGCTTGCCATCCACCATCACATTGGCGGAGTAGTTGTCAAAGCTGCAAGAGGACAGACACTTTACTCAATCAAATGCATCCAACACGGCATGAATTACGCTTTATTTGTCCACTCAGCTGCCTTACGTGGGCCTATATCCAAGGATATGGTGGAAGCTAAATCACACTACTCTCAAATTTACCAACCTTTTACACTTAAGAAAGACTTTTTAGTCTTCATAGGCACATCTACATCCATAATATGTATCAAAGTGAAATATAGTCTATTAAAATGTTAAATAATTTTGGACAAAATGACCCCAGCTCTGTGTCAGGTCAGTGTGCGACAGAGAGAAGGTAAACACAAAGCTGAAAACATTTTCCAACCATTTTTTGTCTCAACTTTTCAGTTCACATTCAATAGACCTTTTTAACAGCAGCCAGTTTGACATGAAATAGCAGTTAAGCTCAGGTGTTTTAGGGCCTGCCTTTTCTACAGTAATCCATTCCAGCAGGATTAGGAGACTTTAGTTGACTTGTAGACAATATTGTCTCGACTGTGAAGACCAACCAGCTGTCCAGCAAAGTCAAAATATCCAGATTTTTGGAACTGAAATAGCTACATGCCTTACTAGGACTGCAACAATGTGTTACCAGATCTTTTTGTAGCTAATACTGCCATTGGGCTCACTTGCTAAAAACTAGGTAGATTTCTATCAAGGAAGGGCATGAAATCTTCTGTGCTGAGGAGAACATATCAATAGGCCTCCTCCACACAGAGAGGACATAAAACTCTCATAGCTTCATAATGGCTTTTTACACTCAATGGTGACAACAAAATCACTTTAATAATAAATAATAATAATTTAGTTTCCTATGGCTCTAAAGTATTTACTAGTGAAATACATTGTTTTTGTAGACCACAGCCAGAGCCATGGTCCTGCTGAATCCATGCCTGGGCTTCTTGGTGCCCACTTTGACCTGTCATATTTTACAGTCATATCTATTTAAAAACCTGGACAAAAATTTTCTTTTACCTGTTGCATTACATTTCACATATGAAGGCTGAAAATCCTCGCTCTCAAGCCCAAAACAAATAACAAAGCAGTAAACACAGCATTCCAATATCTAGCATGCTGCCGTGTTACTTCTTCACTAGAGACTTGTGTTGGATATCTACTGGATCTTTCTGTTGGTCCTCCACTCTAATTAGCATTCTACTCCCTATAAATATCAGCTTAAACCAATATGAGAACCAACAAGTCTGCTACCCATTTTCTGAGGAAAGTAAATGACTCTTTTCTTGTATTTTCCAATGTGAATTGGAAAGTAGATCCGGCAGGTAGCATTAGCAGGAAATGTCTGCATAGCCTTGTGCCAGGAAAAAACAATCTGCGAGTACTTTTACAAATACTTGTAATTAGCCCCCTCCCCCAAAAAATGGGTACCGGGAATTTTTGTTTTGATATTGTCATACTCTGCTTTGTTCATGCTGTCTAATTCGTTTAAAATGTTATTTTAGGAGCGGTTTTGTTATGGAAGTGAATGGAGAGATATATCCAGTATTGTGGATTAGCAGCCGCGGGGAGTACAGAGCACCTAATGAAGATATCTCACCACCATGTGGACTCATATGGAGCCCAGGGAACTAAGACAACGTGACACTTGAGTTCAAATTTGCTTTGCAGTTCCTACTCATTGCCAATAGGACATAAAAGTCCGAGACTACGCATTATCCCTTTAAAGAAAAGGCTTGAATAAATGCTTTTCTCATCAAATCACTGGTTTTATTTTATATCTGTGATCGTTTGCCTTGTGATGGTCACCAACTGATTACCCTTCCCTTTTATTTAACACATCTCTGCCTCTACTAAATGATACCAAGCAGTCTGTACAGTGTGTGCTTCACTCACACAGTGGGTATGTATTCTCCAGGAAAGGCATTGGTGGTGTAGCTAATCAGCAGACAGGTCTTACCTACAGCCCTGCAGGGAGGAGGAAAAGCACAAAACATACAGGATCATAAATCTGCTTCAAAATGTTCCAAAGCTACAACATGTGTGTCTCTTGTGGCTGGAACGAAAATCCTACTATTCACTGGGAATATCAAGCTTGAGAAATTAAGGAAGATGATGGAATAGTGCATGCAATAGTAAAAAGTTGATGTTTTGTGGGTATAAAAAACATAAATAAATAAACCAAACAAACATTAAATGTGCATGTGCATGCATGCCTATGAGTGTTAGTCTTCCTTTTACAGTGCCACACAGACACTGGCCTACATTCATGTTGCCTGAGGGGCATAGTAGCCCCCTCTGATCAAACTCTCTCCACCCCACCCCACCGACCCTTTCACACACACGTGCACAACATGACTTATCTCTCTCTCTTTCTCCCACTCACACACACACTCTTCCCCTCTTCCCCCTCCCGCTCTACACTGACACAAGCTCTGTATTGGCAGCCTGTGTTTGTCTGCCTGTCCGAGGGACGCCGCACAGATTGGTGGTGGCACGGACAAGTACTGGACTGAGCGGTGTACTCATGCATGACATAATGAGAGTGATTGTGTGTGTATGTCTCGATAGACAGAGCAAATGGAATGACACACACTGCCAATGTGTGTGAGGGTACGATGAGACTGATTTGGGGTCAGCGGGTTTGCCTGGCTGGGAAGGAGAGCAGGACGGAAAGGGATGGAGGATGAAAAACAAGAGGGCCAACAACATTTCCCATCATTTCCTATGAGGAATGACAAGATTTTAATGCCTTGGTGTCATTAAGTGATGGATGACCTTAGTCATCAGTGCATTAACCCAACATCCCCTTTCTGCAGATATAGACTGTATTAAGATTAGTCTACTCTACAGCCAGCCATGATATTAATAAATCCACCACCGACTAAAAATGGATCTTGCTAATATTTGTGGGCGCAGGGCTGAATACAGTCGCGGTGCACGGAGGACAGAATGAAGGCAGTGGGGCCTGTTTGGCTGACAGGGCCACAGATTCCTTAGCGTGCATCAGCACTTCAGCCTGCCTCCAGTGGCCTGTGAGGCGTGTAGGTGTTCCCCGCATAGCATCTCTGGGTGCTTTATTCCCGTCCTTAAAATAAACCAGAGGGCGTGATATCAGTAATTATGTGGAAAACAAATGAAGAAAAGCAGATTTTCGCCGGGGTATCGCAGGCGAGCTCACCACGCAAAGCAGACCACCCGTCAAATCGGTGAGCCCCAGCCCCTTTTCCAACATAGCATCCTCCCATCCCTACCATCCATCCATGGACGCATCACTGGATCACACACCAGCGAGTGCGCCGCGCTTTCTCGCAGGGAAAAGGTGCCCTTACCCGTCGCCGACCACCACGCATTTGATCGCTTGCATTTGTAAAAGGAGCTGGCGGGGTCCAACGAGCCGGCGGTTGGTTGCTTAGAGATCCGACAATCTGCGCTGTGGTCTCGGATGAGAGCAGCGGGCCAGTCCGCTCAGCGATGGAGCCGCAGTGAAAGAGGTCGACAACGGCAGCTCCGGAAAAGACCGAGTGGATTTAAAGGGCCAGACTGGAACAGAGCGATTGCAGAAGGAGAGAGGGTGCACTGCTGCCACTTCCGGCTTCGCTGAACCTCGTCCGGAAGTGTGCATTTGTATTATTATTATTATTGTTATTATTATTATTATTATCATTATTATTATATCATCATCATCATCATCATCATTATCATTTACTGAAATTGTTTGGGAGCCAAATAGTATTTAACACATGATGTGCAACATCTTTTTCCCCTGAGCAGTGGTTCTCATGCGGGTCTAGAAGAAGCAAATAAGTTTTCTACCCTAGTAGCTAATTGTAATGACATTCAGAAATGTCAGCACCTTGCCAAACACACACACACACCAAACAGGAAGTATTTGGTGTTACCAACCCACAGATACATTATGGTCATACTGTGCTGCAACAAAATCAATCACACCCTGCCCTGTAAGCTACCTAACAGTGGACTTATTCTGGTTGTCAGTGGAGGTTTAGGAGCCCATGGTGGTCGACATCAGTGCTTATCAACCTGAGGGCTGCAAGACCTAGGACCTAGGGGAAATGAACAATCATTTCTAATATGTAAAATTATGATTTTTTGAGGAGAGGATTTTACTACATACTTTCAAGGCCTGAACTGACACAGCCTGAAAAAGTCATCATTCTTCAGGCAGACAGTTGACCACTCTGCATGTGCAGCCTGGAGCAGAGGACCATCATTAGGAATAGCTTTGTTTGAGGGGGTGACTCTTGAGAACCACTGGTCTAAATGTTTCAAGGACTTTTCCACCCTCACATCAGCATCATTTTGAAAGAAAAACTGACGAATTCCATTTTTACAGCAAGTAAGTAGTACAAAATGAAGTTACAGAAACAGAATTAGTATTCAAAGCTTTGGAGCTGCATCTGTGATGAGTCTCTGGGTAAACTGAACTCTCAGACATGCACATGCAATCCAGTGGCCAAAGTCTTTCTCAGGCTGGGCTAGCGTGTGAGTTATCTTGACAGTTAAACACTCTTTGGCTGTAATTCCAAGAGGCTTCAGTGACCTCATCCATCCCCACCCCATCAACACAACACACTGGAAAATAGAAAGTTGTCTGTAAAATAGGCTGCTCCAACTAATCTGCAATAGCTAGTATCAGATTAATCCATTTCACATAAGGAAAATCACAAGAAACCTCTTTCAGAAATGACTGCATTTTACTGATAAAAAATGACAAATATATTTAAAAACATGGTGCAAAATGGTAAAAACACACCTCAAAAAATAAAAGCATAAAATCTCAACCACATACTGATATCTCATCATTTTTTTGAAACAATACCAAAATATAAAACAACAATTTATATATATATATATATATATAGAAGCTAAATTGCCCCTAGGTGTGACTGTGTGCGTGAATGTCATTGTGTGTCTGTCTGCCCTGTGATGGACTGGCGACCTGTCCAGGGTGTTTCCTTGCCTTCCGCCCATTGAGCGCTGGGATAGGCTCCAGCAACCCCCCGTGACCCTTGTGAGGATAAAGCGGTTTAGAAAATGGATGGATGGATGGACATAAACAAAAGACAACAGCTTTGGTAAAGAACTATAAAAACTACAAAATTACAATTATCAAGAAGTTTGAAAATAATTGAATGAATCAGTAAATAAAGTGCTATATTTAAGGGTCAGATCAATGATGTTAAATCATATTTTTTACCCTGGCGTGCAAACCTGGACAGGAAAAAAAATCACAAAAGACCAGAGATATCAAAAGTCAAATTCAAAGCGAAAATGCCAACAAAAGATTCCACCAACTAATTTGTCCTTGAAGTTTCATGGTTAGTGATAAAAAATGGCATTGACTTTATCTGACAAATTTCCTGTGTTGAAATAGATTCTAGAGTCTGACCAAATGTGGACAGTCACCATGAAACACTGACTGCACAGTACAGTAGCCTGAATCTATCATGGTATCCTCACAGTGGTGGCCTGCTGGGGACAAATCTTTCACTTGCTCTTAAAATAGCTCTGTGTTAGTGTTACAGCAGCCTGGAGCATACATCCATATGCTTGGCATTAAGTGCTGGTGTGTTCGTATGTGCATGCATGGGACTGGGGTGCTGGAGCATCCACAGGCTGTGTTTAGGTGGGCTGATCCAAGTAAAAAAAAAAAAAAGAAGAAGAAAAAAAGTCTACCGCCATTTTTTTCTGTGCAGGTTTTTGGCACCAACCATGGCTCTTAAATAGCAGCTTAGGTTTGATTTGCACTTTTTTCTCCGCTCCGCCCTTCTGTCCTCGTTCATCTTGGAAACATGAAATATGATGTTATGAAATCCTGTCTGACTGTGTGAGAAGTTGGTGTTCAGCTGGGGTTTGTATGTAAAGTTGCCTAGGGCAGCATCATCCTGACTTCCTCTCCCCCATGAAAAGCTCCTTCAAAATAATAGTATCTCCAAAATAAAAGTCTGACTACATTGTGTATTGGAGCTGGTTCTGCTGGTGGGCCCATCCCCCTAGTGCTAGAAGAGGTCTATAGTTGTATCGTTCTCAGTGTAGAATAAACTGTCTGTTTTTTCTCTTCCTCCCGCCTTCCTGTCTCTCCCATTCCAGCCTCTAATTTTCTCCAACCTTCCCTCACACCAGTTTGTATCTTTTGCCATCTCACAGCATTTTTTTTCTCCATCATGGCTCCTCGCTCCTTATCTCTCGACCCCTCTCTCTGTTTCTATCCAGGTCTAGTCCATTCTCATCCCGCCGTTCTCATTTTTCATTCTTTCTTCTTTCACGTTGCTCATAACATGTCTCTCAATCCCTGTTGGCCTCTTCCTCTTTCCATTATTCCCTCCCCCTCTTTTCCATCAGAACTAGTTTCTCCCTCGCCTCCAGTAGCCTTCCATCAACACCTATGTTTCTTGTCTCTCCCTCCCTCGTTCCCTCCGCCTATCTCATTGCATTAACCCCAGTTTACCAAAGCTTAGTCTACATGCTGCTGTGTAGTTCACACTGTTCAAAATGAGCAGCAAAAATTGTAGTTTTTGATTTACAGGCCGTGAGTAAGTGATCATTTTTTTCATGCTGTAGCTTGAGAAGAGTCAACTTATTTAACATAAACAAACTGTTGAATTGTATATATATATTTATTTATTTATTTTTTTTTGACATTAATTCAATATACTTTTTTGGTAATGCCATTTGAAAAATAATATATAAATAAAGTACAAGAACCTTTTGGAAATTCCTGTTATTTACCAAGGATTTCCACATTGCTGTTACACTGACATTTTGTTAATTAAGGGGAGATACCACACTTAAGTATTTTCACTTTTCTCATTTGGAACAAGTATAAGTGAAAATCCTGCTCAGGTGGTAAAACAGGCTGCTGGGGGTATTGCCAGCCCTGGCAGTCTTGCCTGCCAGAGCCAGCAGCACCTCCATGGCACAGATGATAGTTTTCTATTTTTTTTTTTTTTAGCCAAACCCTGTCAACAGGATGGAGGATGTCCCCTTTTTGTCTCAGTCAAGCTCTTCATCTTTTTGTTCTGTTGGTTTTTGCTTGGAGAGAGATACAGAGATGGGCTGGCTTGACTTTCATTTCCCACGAGCTTTGAACACACACTGGTGATACACCTTGTTTTCAACAATAATACAATAACAGTGTATTTGATGTTAAGTCTTTATAACATAAATACATTCACATGGCTAATGTTCAGCCAGGGATTATTTGCTTCCAGCTTCTCTGCCTCATTTATGTGCGAGGGTTAGGGTTTCTGATAATACACTATTGTTGTATCATCCATCTCTGTGGTTGGTAGATGCGTCCGATACCTGTTCTTAAAGACCCTCTCCTCTCACAAAAGAGTTTTCTCTATGCAAAGATATGCAAATTCAAGTGGAATTTCTGATGCTGCTGAAACTAATGCAGCAGTGTTTGGGGGATGTAAAATGCTGTCCAATGAGGACAGCATCAGGGGTGGATAACGGGGCTAACAACAGCCTTGACAATGAGTGACACTTTGACTGACATGGATGAATCAGTGTTGTTAACCTTTCCTGCCTCAGCGCTCCAGACTGCAGTCCAGAAGCACAGGGCAAATTTTGTGTTCTTTGAAACTTTGTGTGGAAAACTGGCTTGAATCTGCAGGAGCTGTAGTGTTACTTTTGTGACAGACAGCCTAAACTCTACATACTTTGCACTGTTATGTTCACAGATACTGCTAAGCCACAACTCTCTGCTCTGGTTGCCTGCCTCACCGTCACACACACATTCTCCCTCTCGATCTCGACTGCGCACTTCCCACGCACTGAACTCCTCCTTAAAGGAGATACACTATGTAAAAGTGTGAATCAATATGCATGGTGTATATTATTAGGTTAATGTTTTTATACTGAGTCAGGTAAAAATGAATGGGACAGAACATAACATCTATATAAGCACTGAAAAAAGTATCCTATTATCAAAATAATTAATTTATTTGTGGTGAATAACAGGGGTGTTAGTGTTAGTGTTTTACTGATATTTTTCGTGAGTTGGGACACTCTGCCCTGAGTCTGTGTGATTATTCCTGATTGTTCTGTCCCCTCCCTGGTGTTTCCCTCAATCAGCCAGCCCTCTGTGTTCTCCTGTCTTGTTCTCCAGCCCCTCCTCCAGGTGTGTCTTGTTCCCCCAATTAGCTCTTGGTGTATCTAAGTCCTGTTTCAGTTCAGTTCTTTGTCCAGTCATTGTCTCTGCTGCCAAATATGCTCCTTGTGGGCCCAGTGTTTCCAAGTTTTCTTTAGTTTATAAAATACTCTTTTATTCTTTGTGGGTCCTACCTACCTCTGCACGTGACACGCTCAGCTTGAAACCGGGACAGTCCTGGTCAAACAGGGACGTCTGGTTCCCATATATCTTAACAAAACTGGGTAGAAGGCACTGTTTGAGATATGCAAATTCAAGTGGAATTTCTGATGCTGCTGAAACTAATGCAGCAGTGTTTGGGGGATGTAAAATGCTGTCCAATGAGGACAGCATCAGGGGTGGATAACGGGGCTAACAACAGCCTTGACAATGAGTGACACTTTGACTGACATGGATGAATCAGTGTTGTTAACCTTTCCTGCCTCAGCGCTCCAGACTGCAGTCCAGAAGCACAGGGCAAATTTTGTGTTCTTTGAAACTTTGTGTGGAAA
>OMLB01054428.1:26629-36875 GCA_900302555.1 Myripristis jacobus
AAATACTCTTTTATTCTTTGTGGGTCCTACCTACCTCTGCACGTGACACGCTCAGCTTGAAACCGGGACAGTCCTGGTCAAACAGGGACGTCTGGTTCCCATATATCTTAACAAAACTGGGTAGAAGGCACTGTTTGAGGCCGTTTTTCTGTGTGGACAATTTCAAGATGTATTTGGCTGCATTGTGAGTGCTCCATTGGACTGTGTTGAAGGCGAGCAAGAAGCTGCAGCAGAGTGGTGTCTTGTCACTAAAGCCAGGAGTGAGGTTTTGCTGTGTGGGTATCCACATTTTCATATGGCCTGGTTTGAAAAAAAGACGCTTGAAAGGAGTTTATGGTGAGATAGGAATAAAGACAGAGCAGCAAGCAAAAGGATAGACATCAGGGCAGAGAGAGTGAGAGAAACAGCCTAGAGGTGGTGTATTGAGGATCACTGGAGACCCCCATGTCTGGTCTCTATAAGGCTGACAAGGTGGTTCCCACTACACCTGACCCAGACTGCTGTCTAATCACCCACTCTGCTTCTGTTTGTCTCTCTTTTGCTTACTCGATTCCTCTCTCACCTCCTTCCCCATTCTCCTTCTTTACTCTGCTAACTCCTTCTCTTCTCTTGCAGTTTCTCGCCTTCCTCCTGCATTTCTCTGGCCCTGTGAGACCATTCTCAGCGGGCAGGTGGGGACTGAGGATGATTGAGATAGATGTTCTGCTGGTTAGCTGAAGGACAGAGACATAGACAGACCCTGTTGGTGTCCCCGGTGGTAGCAATTCAGTCAATTCTCTGCTCGGCAGTCTTTTGTCAAATCAACCACTGATTGATGGTGTTTGACAAAAGCGTGAAAGGTTTGAAGACAGCAGGAAAGTTTGTTGTGCAACATGAGTCAAGCTGGGAGGCCAGGCAACCAATAATGTGTTAAATCTTTATTTGGTTGAGCTTATTTTCCCTCTTACAGTTCAGGACTTGAACTCATGCTCTTATCCAGAGAAACTCACAATAAGTGAGTAGGTAGACATGATTACAGTGGACAAAGAATATATGTTTTGGTTATAAAACCTACACGATGTCATTAGGTTTACAAGATGGTTTCTAAAGCCAATACAGCCAATACAAAAGTTTTTTTTTTTTTTCATTTACTATTCACATTTTTCTGTCAGTTGGGATTTATATGGGATCTTTGATCAGAAACTTGAATTTCATGTTCCATTCAAATGTGCAGATGTGAGCACATTGTCTGTGCTGCCATTAACCTGTAGGGGCAAGGGGCTACATCTTCAGTGTGAGGACACTGCATGGGGATGGGAGCGACAACTGCTATGTCTGCAGAATGTGATAATGAGTCTCCTCTACTCCTCTACAATTAATGATCTTTCCTTGAAGTTGGGTCTGCAGGTCAGTGTTGGCTGCATTTAGCTTTTCTGTTGAGTAAGCCATCAGACAAAAATATGCTGATGTTAAACAGGCAGCAGGCAGATGAGGGAAATTGCACTGATTGGTGACCTAACATGTCATGTACTTGGCCTGACAGATGTTAACACAGCTACAAATGCTCCTGTGATATTTAATTCTGGTTAACTTTGTTGCATTTTCTCTGACAGAGCACAGATTGAGTTGATAATATTAAAGGTTATTTTATTGGATTTCTGTCTTATTCTATAGTCAACAAGGGAAACAACACTGCAGGACAAAAGGGTAATGCACTGAGACGCCTAAAACACACATAGTGTGTGCAAATGTGGTGACAGGGCCTTGTGCTAAGAGGAAAACAACATTTTCCAAGTAAGTTCACCTTGGTATAAGAAAATTCCTCAGACAAAACTTTTCTCCAGAGTCTTTTGCTCTTCTTGCCCTCTCAGATCTTACGGCAAATCTGTTGACAGGGCATTGTTTATGCTCCCAAGACTGCCTGGTGCAGAGGTAAGATTTTAAATGAACATTAAATAAGGGATAATCAACGAGTAGGTGTGTGTTAAGAGGTTTTAAGGCACTATGTGGAGGCAAAGAGCCTGGCTTGCCTCCGCATAGTGCCTTAAAACTGTTTAACACACACCTACGAGTTGATTATCCCGCTTACACCATGGTCATTTCATCATCATCATCATTTATTTATTTAAAATGATGATGCCAACAATGTTAAATAACAGCATTCACAAACGTATACTGTATAGTGTAGCGTTCGGCACTCAAAATTGAAAGGTAATGAAGGAAAAGCTTACTGTTGTCATGCCGAGGAACAATTCTAGTCTCTTTTACAACCAAGCAGCATGAGTAAAATCACATTATAGATTACATCAGAGTGATGTAAGCAAGGTTATGGTGCCATTGCTGTAATTCATATGAAAATTAAGCTTGATTTTAGGTCAAAAAAGTCTCGCCGTATGTTTGCTTCTTTTTGTTTCTTCTTTTCCATTTATTTTTCCTCAGCTGTGTCCCATTCTTCGAAATTGCTGTATTCTCTAAGCAGATTGAAAGAAATGTTAAAAACAGCCATTGGTGTGTTTTCCTTCCTGGTCATTAGTCTGTCAAGTCGATAGCGGTTGATAACAAGTTATCTTTGACAGCTGTGCTTTGTAATGTTGCCGTGGTTACTAGTTGGGTAGCGGATGAATTCAGAAGGGTGGTTAAAGTTGAGCTGAGCTACGTGTGCAATAAATAGTTTCAGTGCACACCTGCTGGCCAATCAGGGAAGAGTATTCACCTAGACCATGATAAAAGTTAAGACTTAAGACCTGTCTTTTCCATAAAAAGTTAAATTTTTGGTAATAAATCATTGTATTTATCCAGACTAACTTTTTGTCAGTTATTTGTGGGCCTTATTTTCAATGTTTATTTTTATGTGTGCTACTTCCGCATGTGGGAAACCCTTTTAAACAGTGTTTGCATGAAACTGTGCTGAAGCTGACTTGGCCTGACTTTAAATACTGTTTATTGCTTTGAGTAATCTGAGAATGTTGACTATTTATGTTCCTTGTTGTGTCAAATATTGTCATTTTAGAGGATTTTACAGGAACGCTTACTCACACTTATACAATATATATGTTTACTTGTGCCTTTCTGTGTGTATGTGATTGTGAGCACGTTTTTCTGGCTGACACAGTGGTTTCTGGCCCACCTTTCCTCCACAGTCTGCACCGTGACACAGATAAACTAATGCACATTCACTGCTGTTAGAGTTAATCAGTCTTACATGTCACGTATACTGGCATTTTCCCATTGACCATTTGCAGGCTTTCACTTCACATGACCGTTTGGGTGCATGAAAGCACAGTTTGCAGGACATGAGTCTGACTACATGCTCGTAGGACTTCCAGGAAGATAAGAGGCAAAGCCAAACCACATCTACATTACAACACAGGATCATACAGGCTTATAGCAAGGCACAGTAATATCTGGACATTATCGGTATCGGCTGTCATCGGTTTTAAAATATCAATATCTGCCTGAAATGTTTTTGCGGATATGCTGATACGTGAAATAGATCAAATCTGCCCTGGTTGTGTCTGTTGCCAGGATTTTCTCAGGCAGAGCATCATCCAAGCCTGTTTCAGTAGGATGAATCTTACAGTTTTGTTTGGAAGAAAATGTTCTATAAAAATATATATGGCATGTTTTAGCTAAGTTGAAATAATTATATTATTTTGCCCAGTGGAATGTGAAAAGAAGATTTTGAAAAGCATTGTATTTTATGATTCCATCTGCCATTGGGCTTTCACAACAAGAGCAGCCATATTAATATGTTAATTCCAGTACAGGAGAGACTTGATGTTCTCTGAAATTAGTAGGAAAAATATATGTGCATATATCGGTATCAGCATCGGCAATTGGCCAAAAGAGCTGGAAAATATTATTAGCAAAATATTATAATATTTTTTTTTCTTTTTAGGTAATTTGTGGGTGTCATTTGCATTTTTCAGTCTGCGGAAATCTCATTTTGTATTCTGACTTTACATTTTTCAAGGCATTCCTCCATATATTTATCGCAGGTTTATCTATGAGCTGTGTCCCTGGAGAAGACAAAGGTTCACTGTTTCCTTCAAGGACACTTTGGTAACAAGCTGGCACAGGGGATAAAACTTATAGCCCTCCACTAAATAGAATGGTCCCTCTAACAACTGGGCCATGTTGCTGCCCATTTGTCATCAGCTGGTGATGACTCAGGTGCTCACCGTGTACGATCATTTTACGAGCTATCCTCCCTACAAGAGACTGTCGATAATGTTAATTTGACGTTTACTTTGTGTGTATTTGTGTGGGGGCTTTAAAGGCACTAATGACCTCATGACCTGGCTACAAAATCATGTAATTTATGATTGAAGATTAAGCATTTTCTACTGGAAAAAAACAGAGTACATGCAAAATTTTGAGGTTTATTTTTAATATTCTCTTTATTTCCACAGGGTAATCCTCATATGGCCAACAGGATCTTTTGCAACATCTTCAAATGCTTCTTTTCTTCTGATTTTTGCAGAATCACAAGCAAAAGTCCATTTCAGTGAAGTTCACTTTAAACTATAGTTGGCCCCAGGTCTCCATTCCTTTCCAGACAAAATGTCACCCATACTGGTTTCCTGTTTTGTGATTTGCCTATGCCCTGATATTTATTCTTTAGAGAGAGCATATTGTCATCAGTCAGCTGAATGACTGTGGCAGCAACAGCCTTGAGGAACAGTAAATGCATGTGTCAGACGTGTGAAGGCTGCATATATAATAAAATCCCACATGTGTAGACAGGTGGAAGCTATATGCTTTTAGCGTCAGGAGAGATGCATGTAATAAGCTCAAGGTCAAATGATAATGGTTAAAATAAGCATGATATTTCTAATGCAGATGACCCTCTGAGCCTGCTGGTGGCACTAGAAGGAAGGTCACAGGTCACCCAAATTGCCATGTTTCATCCTTTTAGCAACATGAATGCTATCAAAAATTGCAGCTGTTACAACCACTACCACCACTGCTACAACATTTTGGCCTGAGGGTGGCGCTAAAAAGGTCGTGCAGTGACCACAGTTGATAAGTATCATCATCTAGCCGACATGAATGGTGTAATCAGATTTCATGGCAGTGCTGAAGTAATTTTTCAGACATGACTGTGCAGGATTAAGGGGCAAAAAAAACAAACAAACAATCAAACAAACCCTCCAGGTTTTGCATCACAAAAGCAAAACTACTGGGGCTGACATGTTGTGTATAATATGTCATAAAAAACTCCTCCATGATAAAAAAAATTCAGGAGTTATATACAAACTGCTGTCATCCTTCATCTACTAGTAGCAAACATAATTTGCTTATTTCCTCCTAGTTCTGGCAACATGTGATGCATCACAATCAATGACTCAGTGAATGCCCCCAGTTTCAGCTGAGATAGTGCGTTTGGAAGAGAACAGGAACAAGAGCACAGTTACTAGGAACTAGGGTATACATCTGGGAATACCTCCTGAAAGCAAACACAAACACACCTGTGGCTGTTTACATGCAGAATTCACTGACTAACCTGTTTTTGGGTTGATGCATCTAAATATCGCAACCTCAGAAAGCTCATGATCCAAAGACAGAAACCTGCTTGGAATGGCTGGCTTTCTTTGATATTAAATAAGCTATTTTGCTATCTCAAAATCCTCAATCCTCTCAAAATAGTATTTCCACTTCTGGTTTTGACGTCTGTGCAAACTCAAACTTGCACGGGGTTGTGGGTACATTTTGAAGTCATTAAAACCAGGTCAGCAGAGAATATTTACCATAGTTATTGGGATCAGGGAGCCTCAGTCCAACAGGGAGAGGGGAGCAAGCAGCCTCGCCTCTCGGTGGTGGACTATTCTATCTAACAGACAGAAATGTTCTGTTAACAGGGAGTGTCTTTCCCATGATATCAAAGGCTCATGTTAACAAACTTAATCTGAATAATTGCCGAGCCAGCATACTCTGTGCATGCAGACGTAGCCTGTCCGCAACCCTTAAGCTGACCAACCAGACAATGCAACCCAATCATGTAGTGATTCAGCCAGACCAGAGAGCCAGACTATTCTCAGGAGGAATCACTGGCAGAATGACTGTGCCAGTTCATGAATGTGCCAACAATTGACATATGATACCTTGTATTCGTCTTAAATCAACCCTGTGAAACTGCCAAATAAACATACAAACACATAAAGTATAGCCTGTAATGGTTAAACTACAGAAAAAAGATGTTTCAACACTCAAACTGAAACTTTACTGGAACACATCAGAACAAAATCGTTTCACTCGACGTGTTGAGATTTTCCGGTTGACAGGCTTACTTGCCAAGCTAACAAAGCATTGACTGTGCACTGTAGCAGCAGATGCCGACTATTTCACTCCTCGCTGGCTTTTAGATGGTTTGCGTTCATTGTGCCGGCTCTCTCATAATCACTTTTTAATGACGTCTGGTGCCATTACAGCCATTAGGCCAGGCTGAAGCGCTGCACTTTGCTGCCCCTGCATTTTGCCTGTGTGGAAAAGGGGTGAGCAGAAAGCCAGAACAAGCACAGTTTACCTTCCTGCACTGATACTGTGCATCCCATCATCTGTGTGTCCCCTCTCCTCCCACACGGCAGCTGTCTCCTGCACCCGCAGGAGCTCAGTGGACTTGAGGGATGGAGGCGGGGTATGTTGCAAAAAGCACCATGCCACACTGCACAGGTTATATCAAAAATCGTCACCCTTGTCGTTTTGTCATAATTTGCACATAAAAGTTGTGGAAATAGTGTATTTGGGACATGACCCTTGATTAACAAGGGGGATGTGTAGTCAAGCACAATGATAATACACAAAGAAAAAGTGTCACAGAAAGAGAGAAAGAAAAGCCTCATGTATCATGAAGATGGCAGTTCCGGCTTGGATGATCACAGATTTTTAAAAATCAGTCGGCCTGTATTGGGACAAGATTATGGATAATTATAAATGTTTTTACCATTTTTACAGTACAAAAAGTCATCAGAAGATCAATAAACATTTTTAGTTTTGCCACAAGGAAGTGCTACAAGATCAGTTTTTAACACAGATGACCTTCTTTTGACTTACAGATTTTTTTTTTTTTTTTTCTGGTATGAGTGAAATGGCTCTCACTCAGCAACATGAATGGGCAACTCAGCCACCACAGTCTCACTTGTTAAGTCCTTAGGTCAATGGTGGTCGATTTTTTTTTCCTGAAGTAACACTTGTTGCAGAGTAACTTGGCAATACAAGGTGTTGTCTTTTATCAGTTCTTTTAGATATTGATTCCTGTCTCAAGCCGGTTGGCTGTACAATAGACCTGATGGTGTACAATTTGACATGAATAGCAGGTAAACATGCTGTGCTTTATTTATTAACTTAAGGGTGCCAATTTTGAAATGTAAAGTCAAAGTCCTTTATTGCATGCAGGCGATATGCCAATCCTTTCTGTTCTGTGGAGAGTAGTAGTGTATTTTGACCGACCAATATATCGGTCGGTCAAAATTATTGGCCCATCACAGGTACATTGTCTGTATCAGCATATGTGGACTGATATGCACTGATATTAAAATGCTTCTATAGGGTTTAAAGCTAGAGTGAAGACACTAGTGTCACATGAAAGTAGTTGATATAAGGAATATGCCATGCTAGGAGGCTGGCAAGCGGGTTAAATACTGCTCCAAATCGAGCTAAATTTTGGTGAGGGGAAAAAGACATAGCCGTTTTTAGTAGGTTCCTGTGCCCTCTCACCTCAAGATATGTGAAGATTTCACTGTATCAGTTGTCATATTAGTAATCAGTGAACTGTTCCCCTATAAAATGGGTCTGAAAAACCTCATAGGGGCCTCAGCCTGAGGTCTCCAGCAGGACCGTCCATGTGTCTGACCACCCACCAGCCCAGCTCTGCCTCCTTACATGCAGTTTGTGCTCCCTTTACACTTGCTCAGGCTCTGTCACATGCTCTGGCCTGCCTCGGGATCGCTGTATCAGCTGAATGCAGATTTGGACTCTGGCAAAAGGCTACAACCCGCAATTTGAAAGTGTAAAAGTTGTGTTATTTGTTCGCAGATTGAAGAAATCAGACTTAATGTACACAATTTGCTAGCTGACCTGTAGTTAACTGAGCTGGGCTGGATGGGATTAGTTAGCATCTAGCTGAAACTTTGCTTAAAGCATAGTAAAATATTTTTTGTTTGTTTGTTTGTGTTTTTGTTTGTTTCAGCTGGGTTAATGAAATAGGAATGGTTCCAGTCCTTCCATCAAATGTTTTGTTTTGCACTGCCCCTGTAGAAACAAATTCAATTAATAAATGCAATGTCTTTCTGTGAGTTTGTTGAATATTGAGTAAAATTATTCATTACCATATTCCAATCCATTGTTTTTCATTTTTGCAATGAGGTTACAACATGTGTTGTTTTTTTCTGCTCTTCACCTCTAGGCCTAAAGCTGCTGAAAGAAAAAAAAAATTATTTCACAAGATGGCAAGTCAGTCTAATGAATGATGAGAGTTTGGACTTTGCCCAAGGGATCACAGGCATGTCATGGCATATTAATCAGGACATTTCCTCTTTTATATTTTATATTGGCCCTTTTCCACTAGTACCTACTCGGCTAGACTTGTCCTGACTCTACTCGCTTTGACACGGTTTCGATGGTTTTCCATTACAATTGAGTAGCGCCTTGCCGTGGGTGGAGTCGTCATAGCGGCCCACCGTCCAGCTCTTTGGGCCGCCACCAGGCACAGAAAAGTCTCCACCTCTTCATTTGACCTCGGTACCGGTTTGCTTGCCATTTTCCGACTTTGCCAACTTCAGTGACGATCAATGCACACGGTCGCTGTTGCCGCTTTTTTTTTTTTTTTTAAGTCGGGTTTTGTTTTCGTGCAGGAGTCGCTCTCATGTATCGTCACTCCCTGTCCAATCAGTTGCCTGCACGGTGTTTACGTCACATTTTCTGCTCGACTCAGCTCGCTTCAGCTCGCTTGGAACCCCGGCTGAGTAGGTCCCAAAATAGTATCTGCTACCAGGTACTACCACCTAATGGAAAAGCTCTCAAACCGAGTAGAGTCGAGCCGAGTAGGTACTAGTGGAAAAGGGCCATATGTGTCAGTGTTGGTTGTTCCAGCAAACCACTATGTTCACATGTTCCCCATGAACTCATTTGGAGCACCAACTAGTCCACTGGTCATCAAAAAAAAAATGCAATATATATTCTTCATCACTAGTGAATTAGTAACTTAATTTTTCGGGCTGGCAGAAGACCACAAAGTCCGTACCACCTCACCCCCCAAAAATCCTCTGTGCACTGTTATGGTTTTACCTAGCAATTTCCTCCTCCAGTAGCACTAATATGAATTTTCTGAGGGCTACAGGGATATAATTAAATTGCTGCTGCTTTGACCCTGTAAGTACTTATTATTATAATGTTGGTGATACAGGAATTTGGCATTATGCTTGTCTTGCATTTGCAAATGATTTCAAGAGAGTCAGCTAAATGCCTAAACTTATTAAAATTAATTAATAAAAAAATTATAATAAAAAAAAATGTTCCTGTCCAAAATCAGTATTCCAGTTTCAAAAGTTGCATTTCCGAAGGTCCCACTGTTGCGTATTTTATGTACACTGTAAGACGCTCAGGGTCTGCTTCGAGAAAAGCATCTTCGGAGGAGGGAGTGCTGAGCTAGCTGTCACCAGTGAAATCCTGCTTGCTCATCTGACCTTGTAATAATTTAAGATGATACAACATCAGCATTCTGAGTGTTGGCAGCTCAGGCAAGAAGACAGCTGACACCCAGGTACTCCACGCTCTCGCCGCGATCTGCATGTGTACAAACCAGACGATCCAGAGGGAAAACAAGACAGACCACAAGCGTGCTGTCAGATGGACTGAGTGCACGACGAGCTGCACCGGGGTAACGTCGGAGAGAGGAATCAAGACAGCGCAGCAGTCATTACAGGGCATGAGAATGACTGGGCTGTAGCCACTAGGGCAGTGGTTTTCAAAGTGGGGCCCGGGGACCAGGACCAGGAATCCTTGAGGTTCTTCCAAGGGGTCCTCAGCAAAATGAAAAGGATAAATGAAAAGTTTAATTTCACTGCAATTTAGTTGACTAGAAATTGTCAGACTGCAGAAAATGTATGAGAGATTATTTGAACATTTCCTTCTTTCTGGTTTAATCTCACCTAGAGGAACAGGAAAAGGTATGTATGCATGTACATATGCTCTCTCTCTCTCTCTCTCTCTCTCTCTCTCTCACCACACACACACACACACACACACACACACACACACATATTCTGGT
>OMLB01054429.1:0-15498 GCA_900302555.1 Myripristis jacobus
AAAGGCTGGTTGAAATATTAAACTATTACTGTCAACATGCGGGAGCAATCTTACTTTCCTGTGGATGAAGATTATGCCCTATTTGCAACAGACACCCACACGCACGGTGTAGCCAAATTTTTCGGGCCATTTCTCCTAATTTTTTTCCCACCTGCACCCCAGCGCTGTGTCTGAAGTGGCTTACATGCTGCAAGCCAAATGGAGCAGGTGCCTGTTGTAACACCTAATTCTCACACAGGCTGAGGTACACTGTAGTACTGCTTTAATTTGGTACTACAGAGTTTTGGTTCCCTGCTCACCTCTATGTTTGTCCCACACATACTGGATTTGAAAAAAAAAACAAAAAACAGTTCATGATTTGAGTTGTCTGTCTCATCATCACTCACCAGTGCTGGACTTAATCGTCTCCTTCCCCACAGTTTGGCCCACCAAGTCGTACTGATTGAGTCTGGATCCATCAGCGGCTACGTCCACTGACTGGGAGGCGTTACGAGTCCAAATGTAGGTGACCTCTGTCTTGGTGTAGGCATCTGAGAGAGGTAGAGAGAGCCCAGAAATCAGAAGCAACCAATTCAAAATAAATTACCTCTCCAAATCCCTCTTTGTGATAATCATGGCCAATTTCCCTGCTCAAACAAGGAAAAAAGACTTCCACAATGCAGAGTAGCCTCTTTAACAGATCAGGCGCCCACCCATCCTTTATTCCTTGACATGAAGAGAACCATAGTTACTCTTAAATGCAGCAGAGCAATTTGGCACTGCACTTACAGTGCCAAATTGCTACGCCCAGTGCAAAGTGGTGCCATGCGAAACACAAGTGTCTTTGCTCGTTTCCAACTGAAGCAGTTGTAATTTTCCCTTCCAGCAGCCACGTTGTGTAAATAGCAAATGCACTTGTGCTCATCTGTGCGCCCATGGGCGTGTTAGTCCTCAAATGACGTGTTTTCACTGTCACTATCAAGATAGTAATGCGCACATATTTTAAAGGGAATGGGAGATACTACATGTTACACCCAAAACACCCAACCACCCTTTTTTCCACTGTTAAAATAGGAAAAGTGGACACACCCTAAATGCATTTGTCTCATGCTCTTCAGACGGTTGAAATAGAGCCCAAGATGTTTGTGGAAGGTACATGAAGAGAAATCCACTTTAGACCAAATCACAAAGATTTGCATGAGAATCCAAAGTGCTTCACACATTGCTTTATGTGAAGGGCAGCTCCAATATCAAATACTGCCTCCAGCGGGATAGATTCTTTGAAATGTGAGAAATACTGTCTGTGCGTGTGTGTGTGTATGTGAGCGTGGTCACACTTACAGCTGCCAAACTTGAGAGGACATGAGTGAGAGTCCATGGGAAAGTCTTCAAGGTGCATGGGACACTCAGCTTGAACTGTTAACCTAGCAATAAACACACACACATACACACATGCACACAGACACACACATGCACAACTTGTCACACTCTCAGTTCAGAGGCAAACGACACAGGCATCCCGCTTGCCAGGGCTGTGTTGGGCAAACCTGACGAAGACCGGAGGCAAAAGCTGTTGCTGAGTGCAGCAGCCACACCTCCATCTTAAATCAAATCTTAAGAAAAGTTCATCGTAAAATGAGGGATAATGAGATGTTGTTGAACCAAGGACAGCACTGATTAGTAATTTATATACATGAAAGTAACAGTGCACTGTTTACTGCATCTTTCGGGCAATTTGTGGTCACAGTCTGTGTGAGGAGTTTGTACTACATGCAGCTGTCTTCTAGTTTAGCCAGTGAAAGACAAGACAAACAGTGGCGCTGAAGATGAATTATCGGTTAATGAAGTGACAGTGAACACTGATGTTTTGGAGGATGCCTCGGCCCAATATCAGAACCTGGCTATCTATTTCACAAAAAATAAACACAATAATAGTAAAAGCCTCCACAAATCTGTCAAGTTGCAGTTTACATCCATATCTGTCCAGACTCATAATACTTGTCGAGAAGAGTTTGATTCTAGTGAATAATTTCGAGTGAGAGACATGATGTCTTCACTTAAGACTGCTTTTACAGAGGAGTACAGAGGACTGATAGAGAGCTTCATCACATGGTGCAACAATAATTACCTGGAGCTCAATATCAGCAAAACCACTGAGCTCCTGGTGGACGACCAGAGGAGCAGAGGAACTGGCCTGGTTGTCATCCAGGGAGAGCAAGTGAAGTGAAAATGCTGAGTTAGGCCACTGAATAACAGCCAGAACAGTGTTTTTCTCCAGATCATTACGTTGTCACAGTGAAGTTGACGTTTGACCTTTTCGATATAAAATGTCATGAATATTCACCATTTTATCCTATTAGACATTTGTGTCAAACTTTGTCATAATTAGTGCATGAAGTCTTGAGTTATGGCCAACCATGTTTTTGTTAGGTCACAGTGACTTTAACTCTTGACCTCTGACCACCAAATTCTAATCAGTTCATCCTTGAGTCCAAGTGGACATTTGTGCCAAATTTGAAGAAATTCACTCGAGGCGTTCCTGAGAGAACAGGACACACGGACGGACAGACAACCGCCGCCCACGGTTGTCGCCGGCATAGAGGCTAAAAAAAAAAAAAAGCAAATGCCGTGGAGTTAAAAAAAGAGAGAGACATGACATGAAAAGAAGAGACAGAAAGAGAAGAGGAAGTAAAGGCTGGCCTCATGGAACCACAAGTCTTAAGTCTTTCATCTCTTGAACAGTATATTAAATATCAGTAGTGTCATACTGTCTGTTGAATGCGTTGCTCAATTTTAGAATGTTGAGTGTCCTAAAGAGACAAACTGAAACTGAAATGTGTGTAGTGTATTATAATTGTACAATATAGTAACAATACTAATATTGATACTGCTACTACTACTACATTATTACTCTAAATAGTGATCAAACAGGCACCTCATGGTATAGAGCAAGGTTCCATCCTCCATGATCCTCAGCAGCTTGTTGGGCATGGTCATATTGTGGGCCACAGACTTCTTGCCATTGTGGAAGAAGGTGTCTGGGGTCCAGATCTTACTGGCCATCAGGTTGTTAAGAGGCAGGATGTTCATTGGTCCATGGAACTTCAGCCTTTCATCCTTCCAGCTCTGACGGAAGAAAACGTCCACAGTGTATTCCTGGACAGAAGAGAGAGAGGGGGGAATAGAAATTACTACCAATATTACCTGCTGATAAAGCTTTGAAATCGCAAACAAAATGTTACTTTTATACTCCATTGAGTTTGTCTTATGACTAATCTGACAAACCCAGAAGCTCCCGTGACAACAATTCCAAGTTGCAAGAGTTGCAAAAGAAGCGTCTTGTGCCAATGGAGAGTGGACATGTACTATCAGTATTGCAATATTGCAATGTTAAAAAATGTAAATAGTAATACTGCAATATCACAAATAAATGAGTTTGGCCTATCTCCTAGGTGGCATGACATCTCATAGATTCACTCACACAAACATGTCACTGGAAGAACACATGTGGTCAGAGGTGACTGGTCATGTGAGCAGTGCTGAAGATTAGCTGCCATCAAGTCACTATATATCGCAATTATCATTATCGCAATTTTTTTGTCGCAATAATCGTTCAGTGAAAATGCGATATTGTGACGGCCCTAATCTGCACAGCAAATGTAAAGAGGCAAGGAGAGGTCTTAACCTTGTTTTCCACTGTCGTCGTAGTGAATAGTCATAAACAAGAAAACACAAATGATCAAAATGGTTTGGCATGAGGAGGATTATGACAAGTCTGCAGCTGCAGTGAAACTTTGATAACTTTAGTAACATATCTGGGACAGGACATTTTGGCTTGCTCGCCAAAAGGATTTGACAAAAGTTAAATATGTCCCCGCATGACTAGTGTCCAACTGAATCTTGATCAGCTCATCCAGGAAAGGAGCTGTCAACACTGGAAAAATTGCACTGATCCATTTTTTGGTAATAAGCTTGTGTTGGCACGTAAAAGAAAAAAAAAATCAGGCACAGAATTCACTAAAGCATTTGAATCCACAGCAGTATTGGGGAAAACACCATCAGTGGAAGGACCAGGGTGGACATGAACATGCAGAGATCATTAGTAGTAGTACAATCAGGGCATGGCACATCGAATGTCAACAGTAACATTTTATTGCACAGTGCCTTTGTGGTTGCACCCATAAGAGAATCAAAGTCTCAATCATGTAAGTGGACAATTTCCATTTTGCCCCTGGGTAAGTGAACAAGCTCTGTAAGTTCAGTATCACTTGCATAAAATCATAAGAAATGATGTGAAAAATACGAGATAAAGCAAATTGGGGTAGCCATAGTAGAAAATAAGTGCATTATTTCCACAAGAGATGTCCCGCTGAGCCTGCTTCTAGCCAACATGAACTTTTACAACCACCACTACCACTGTTACAACATTTTGGCCTGTTGGTGGCACAAGAAGAAAGTTCACAGGGTTGTAAAAATGGAAAGCTGCCATCCTCAAGTCAACATGAATGTTCTCACCAAATGTCACGGTGATCCATCAAACAGATGTGGTTTTGCAGGACACAGCAGTGCACGCTTGGGCGAGCTCTGTGAGCGTCTCAGCTGTGCTCTACTTTATATCATAACCCACATGAACCTTAGAGCAAAAATCCTGAATTATGGTTGGATGAAAATGAATCATTTGCTTTAGAAATTATGAGTTTGATGGTTTATGAATGGCAACAATATTGTTAGCGACAGAGGCAGAACATTATAAGGTGGGTGTTTCAAGCAAAAAAATCGTATTTGAAAATCAAGGGATTTTGATTACATGTTGTGAATGTCACTTTTTTTGGCCATGTCTTCATGTCTCCAAATTCTTTTTTTTTCTTTTTATTTGGCAGTGTATATTATTGCACATTGCTTTAATGTTATGATGCTGTGATGTATGTTGTGTCAAGAGTCGGCAGGATCATCTCAGTTCCGTGGTCAAGTGTACGATCCTCGTCTAGATACAGTCATCCAGTGTGAAAGACTAAAAATCAGTGAAATCTATCATTACATATGATGGAGTACATTTTCCAAATTGGTAATTATTAACCATCCTCTGATGTGTCCCCAGCCTGCGGTGGAGTTTGTCGTGGGCTGGAGGTTCAGCCAGTGTGTGACACCTGGCCGGGTTTGGATCTATATGTCAGTCTCTGAGACAGCTGCTCCCTAGGGCTAGTGTCAGCCAGCGTTTACATCAACACCACTTAGCCCTTCAGTCCCTGTAGCCGAGTGGAAAAACATCTCTCATACATCGCTCCCTCGCTCTCTCATTACCCCCAGGGTATACATACTAAACATAAGCACGGCATGGATTAAGACAGCAGCATATAGGATTTTATCTGTAACCACACACTAAGCAAATACACTTCTCTGAAACGCAGTGCTTATGAAGTACCTAAAGTTTGTATCTGAGATTTTGATGTTGCAAGAATATCTTCGAAAAAATACCACAGTCATTTGGCTGGCACAGAATAAAATGGTGACGAGCCTATTTGCTTAATTCAGTAAAAGTGTGTTACGCTTTGCTTGAGCACTGTGCAGATATGTTGTACTGTAAATCTGACAGGGCTTCTGCAGGTCGTCCCTCAGAAAAATTCCAAAATTTCATAATTAATTTCCTGACATTTTAAATATTTAAAAATTCACTAACACATGGGATGAACTTTGAATTAATTCATTAATTGATTTATTACAATAATGTCTAATAGAGTATTGTATTGTGTTGTACTGCCACTCTGGGCTCACAAATTGCGATACATGCGGTAAGCACTGTTCGTGCTTGTTCTGATTTAGCTTTTCATGTTGGGTTGGGCAATATAGCAATATTATATCTATCACCTGGAGTTGTGAATATGATAATACTGTGATATAGCATAAGAGTAGTCTAGTCCTGGTTTTAACGAGTGCATTACAGTTAAGGGATATGATTTTTCTGAACTTGTTAGACTGTTGTAGCTTCTTTATTATTTGTTTCTACCAGCTTTGCTGTCATATCCAAATTTCTAAGCACTGTTCATCAAAGATCTCACTGTGTAAATATTTTGTGAAAGCACCAATAAGCATTGCCACAATATTGCCACAACATCGATATTGTGGGATTCAGTCAAAAATGTTACAATATTTGATTGTGTCCATCTCACCCAGCCCTATTTTCTTAATTCATTGTATCTGGTGGTGTCAATATTTGCTCCTTTTCGCCTTCACCTCCATGTCGCCTGCTCTCCCTGCCCTGTCAATATCCTCCTGCTCTCTTTCTGCCTCCCTCTTTACTCTGAACGCAGCAGAGTGAACATGACAGAAATATTATCAGTAAACACGGAGCACTTCTTGCTATGATGTCCAGAAATGGATTACGAACGATTTCTGATCTGGATGTCAATGATTTCTATATCAAGAAATTCATTTCCTCTACTACTGTATCCTTCTATCGTATGACTGGTACCCATTTTCTCTTAAGAAGCTCTTCGCCTTTTCTGCGGCTGCCTAAAAAACTGAGGAGTGTCACTCCCACCCTTCCTCTTGCTCATGATGACACTCACTGTGAATGAAAGCTGACTGCAATAAACCTGCTTGCACTTAAATCAGACATGAATCATGCTATTTATCATAAGCAAGTCCCGCTAAAGTACATCTGAACATATGCATATGAACATTCAATAAGTGAAAGCCACTACTGTCTACATAAATTACACACGCAGCGCCACATAAATGACGGACACTGTACTCCGACTTGCTGTGGGCGCTCTGACAAATAGAACATGATTAAAAACATTGACATTAGATGAATATGCCTGTGAGCAACATTGTTGCTTGCTGGGTGAACATGTGTCTGATGAACTTTCCAGGTAACTTAGCAAAGATAGTGAACGTTGGTGATGCTTTGTTAATTAGCACTCGAATCGTCCGGTTTTCATCAAAAACACCTGGTTCCACCCCATGAAATTACTGACCATTTTTTTGCAAAATATTATTACTTTTTTTACATGATTACAGTTCCAGGACAAAATGATGTATTGAGGTCAACGTTATCTTTTCATGCATGTTGTGGCTGAAGTGAAGTGCTATTATTGGTATCGTAAGTATTCCACCAACAAGTGATGGAAAAATGAATAGATCCTAACTTCATGCAAAACTAGTGACTGGAATATTGTCAAAATGTATGGGCTGTCTGCTAGCTAATGCACAGAGTGTATTCTGGTTAGCCAACATTCTTGTCAGAACGTTGGCTATGAAATTTATCATTTTCATAATGTTTTGCAAAAACTATCACAATTTCCTAAAGAAACCGTTTTTTGATGGTTCTTTGAGGGCACCTTTACATTTTTTTTTTTTTAAATAACCATCTACAGAAATGGTTCTTCACAGAACCTCTTGCTAAAAGGTTCTTTCTGGAACCAAAAATGGATTTTCTGTGCCATCACAATGAAGAACCATTTTTGGTTCCAGTTAGCACCTTTATTTTTGTGTGTGTGGCCAAGAGGGCAGCGGCAGTTCCAAAGTGACTCTCAACAAACAAGCTAAGAACATACATTATAAAACATACAAAACAAAGCACGTGAAATCTATCTCCAATTACTGCTTGAAGCAAATACATATTCATTTTTGAAAAAAATGTGTTCTTCTCCTCTACTGTATTTTTGCCACAAGGTGTCACCAGTTAATTGAGTAGAGCTCAACAGAGAGATTCAGACTGACTATAATTTGATGTCTGAGAGTCACAAACACAGGACACATTTTACTCCACTGCTGACACTGCTCCCCTGCAAACAAAGAGAGGCAGGCTGGGGCGCTGTCCAGTCCAACAGTAAAGGGGAAGGAAAAGGAGTTTGTGTGTGTGTGTGTGTGTGTGTGTGTGTGTGTGTGTGTGTGTGTGTGTGTGTGTGTGTGTGCGCGCATGCTGCATGGGAGCAGTATCAGAGAGAAGCTATCAAAAGCAGAGAACAAGATAGACAAAGTGGTGGAGTGAAATTATCTTCTGCAAGTTTGATGATGAGACAAGGCTTGAATTATACATGGGACCATCCCTCTCTCCCTTCCTCCTTCTGAAGGTGCTGTCTTGATCGAGACCACTTCTATTGCTGCACTTTTGCCCCTGTGCCCCTGGTTTCTGCAGCGTTTAAATATTTGAGAGGAGCATTAGGTGAGGAGGGGGGCTGGGGGCTTTGCAAAGAAAGTGATGGAACACTCACTGTGAAAAGCTTTTAAGGTAGAAAGGAGGGACAGAAGGAGGAGATGAGGAGGAGGAGGAGATGAGAAAAGAGGGAAAAAGAACAAAAGTGTGTGTGTGTGTGTGTGTGTGTTTGCAGTTGAAAGAGCATGTGCGGATCAGGCCACATATTTTTGTCCGAATCCGACCCAAACATGAGATTTTGCTTGTCCTCCATCTATAGGTTACATTTACCACCTGAAATAGCCTACGTGCCGCCTTCAGTGTCATCATGTAAACTCCAGCGCTACAGAGGAAGTTGCCCAGAACAGACAGTAGAGTTTCACTAAAATAACACCGACGTGACCGAACCCAACCCAAACATAAACATAATTTCTACATTTTTGTCTGAACTCACTCTAGTGTGCAAGCCAGAGAGTATGGAAGGTTAGAGGCTAGAGGTCTGATTTATAAGACTTGTGAGGCTTGTTCATCCACAAACAAGAACAATACCATCTGTCCTTGGTTTACCAAGGTGCCACAGCGAAGGTTCATACTAATGAAGTCACACAATTTTACTGTTTGACTGTTTGAAAAATCAATAAACAAATTAATTTCATTGCCACTATAATAATATTATTATAGCTGTTTACCTTCAGGTGGCCTTGCTCTCCTGTCCTCTCATATCATCTCTGTCTCATTCTCTCCAAAACATACCTGAAAAGTGTTTTTCCAGTTGACTTTTTATAACGTTGTTGGACCATATTTCAATTAAAATCTTGGTCTCCTCCTCTCCCCATGTGCTACCACAGTTCATCTTTCCTTTTACAGTGTCTGATGACAACTTCCCCTAATTGGTCCATAGTCCGAACCCTCCAAAAATTGTTTTGAGTCTGGAAATGAACTGAACCATGCTTCAGTCTGATTTGGACTGAGACCACCTCTTTTTGTCAAACCAAGGTTTGGCTGTTTGGTCTGGATCATCCCTGTGATCACCTGTGATTTTGGTTCAGATCAAAACGAAAAGTCTGCAGGTCCAGATCAAACGAGGTAGGTGTGAAAGGGCCCTAAAATCTTTGATGTGTGTCTGAACGTGCCCCTTTGGTTTAACCCCATGGAGAAAGAGGGTTCTTGAGTCTAATGACTACTGCTAATGTGTGACGGGAAAAAGTGTGATTTCATCGTGTGAGGGAAATTTGAATGAAAATTTTGGTAAAACATAAAGATTAAACTTTTGGTTTCCTGATGAACCTGAGAAGATAATAAATTATTACATGTTGTATGACACATACCATATCCGTGTCGGACACTGGACCAAAGCTTGTGACATAGATGTCAGTCTTGACCTCCGTCACCCGGTCTGTGAAAAACACACACCAAAAAAAACCCAAAAAAAAACACAGAAATGAAAAAGTGTTAAACATCACAAAGGAGCTGTCTGTATGAATTTGTTTTTTTAATCATTATTGCATATTCAACACATAAACATCATGAAGCAAAACTGATTTATTAGGATCTATAATGCAGAGCTGCTCCTCGATCAGTGTGCATATGATTTGGTGTCGATAACAGCTGGCCGTAATGATTTTATTAAACAGATAGGATAATAGATTCAAAACATGGTAACCTTACCCTAAGAACTTAACCCATCATGCATCAGGACTTAACACATGGCTCCACCCACACATACATTCACTTAACAATAAGCTATATCACATATGGGCAAAATAAGACCTGGGGGCCAGCTCTAGCCCGTGAGACAATTTAATCCGGTCCTCAGACAGAAATCACAATTCATGGTTGAATCCAGGCCCTGGTATAGAAGAACAAACTCTTTCATTTATTCCACAAAGGTGCTGTGCTATACACCAACAAACCTGTGGATGGCAGTGTCAGATATGAGTTCAGCTGAGCTTGCCCTAGAATGCTAGAATCAAGTGTCATGCTGGCTCACAAAGTCACCAAGAAGAGCAAACCCTTTTCAGAAGAATTTGTTTACTTTGTGTTGTTCATGAGGCAGGTGAGCGACGAGATGCTTGCCCACCTCCTGACACCTCTTTGAAATCCCCCCTGCAGAGCGCGGTGAAGCATTGTGGAAAACTATAGGCACTGTGTGTGCAGTTTTCACAGCATTTTGCTTATTTGGTTAAAACAGAGCTGATGAGCATTTGTGTGCCATACTGAGGATTTCCACTTCAAACATACTATCTGACTGGAATAAGATAGAAGGGATGTAACTTTACACACTGGTGAGGAGTTCTGAATATATGAAATATCAACAGATAAAACAGATATTTGAAAAAGAAAAGTACTGTGATATAACTGCATGTTTCACTGAACTGCAGCCCTCCAGTACATTTCTTTATGTTTTCACACACAAACAGAAAGATAAAAGGTGTCAGCTAGAACCAAAAATGCTTCTTCAGACTAATGCCATCGGAGAACGTTTTCTGGTTCCAGAAATAATCTTTCAGACTATGGTTCTTTACAGAACCATTTGTTCAGAGAGTTCAAAGGTGCCTCAAAGAACCATGAAAACCAGTCCTTTGGGGAACCAGCAATGGTTCTTCAAAGAAGAGAAGTAGACAACATACATGGAAATAGCAATTGGTTCTCATTTCTTCAAGGAAAATAAGGGAGTCAACTGGAACTTAAAATAGTTCTTCATACTGGTGCTATAGGAGAACCATTTCTGATTGAAGAACTTTTCATACCTAGGGAAAGTTAGGCATTTTTTTTTGCCAATCTGCAAAAAAAATTCTTAAATTCTTCCAATAGGTTTTTTTTTACCATGTGTTCCTATAGGCGTCTAGTAACACCTCCCAATTTATCCACGGCCAAATCCTTGGGGAAACATCTGGAGAGCCAATCAAAGTTATGGCGTGCCCAGAGGGCCGGGGCGAAAATAGTGAAAATATTTTTTTTACCAGTGTTAGCTTTTGAGATGTTTAACTAGGGGTTTTTAGGGGTGCTGAATCTATTCCAACCATTAGTTTGAGTAAAAATGACTCCTTTACCGTGAAATATTGATCTGTCATATTTAGACTATGGGTTTTGGGTGTCAAATGGATTCTAAACATTCCATCTGAGATAGACTCACCCTGATGATGGTAAGTAAAGCCGTTTGCTGTCTAAAGTTTAGATGACTATAAATTTAAACATACAGCAATTTTATCTCTTAGTTGTTACCTAAAATGAACAACTGATCAACATAAAAATTGGTGTTGCTAGCTAGCATCCAGCTTAAGTTAGCTAATGTTAATGTAAAATCTAGTAGCCTAGCTACATCAACCATTGTAAATATTCCCTGTCTTGTTGATCAGCTTTAATTGTGTTGCAAATTGTGTCATTTTATAGTGGGCTCACTATATATAATTCAAAGTGAGATTATTGTTCCTCAAACCCATGGACACCATTCACACTCTTTCACTGGTGAAAAATACAACAATTTTCTATCATCCCCCAACAATTACTGGCCCATTTCCAACCTTCCATTTCTGTCAAAAATCCTTAAACGTGTTGTTGCTATTCAAATCACTTCATACCTGGAAACAAACAACCTCTATGAACAATTTCATTCCGGTTTTCACTCCAAACACAGTACAGAAACTGCCCTGCTCAAAGTCACGAATGACCCCCTGCTCTCCTCTGACACCGGCTCACTCAACATCCTCATCCTCCTTGACCTCAGTGCTGCTTTTGACGCCATTAACCATTCAATAATCATTTCTCGTCTCAAATCCACCCTCGGCATCACGGACACTGCACTCTCCTGGTTTAAATCATACCTTTCTGACAGACATCAATTCATCCACATCAACAACTGCCAATCACGAATAACCCCTGTCACCCATGGTGTCCCTCAGGGCTCGGTGCTCGGCCCACTCCTCTTCATCTTATACATGCTCCCCCTTGGACAGTTACTTCACTGCCATGGCCTCCTGTTTCACTGCTACACTGATGACACCCAGCTCTATCTCCCCACCAAGACCATTACCGCTTCCAAGCAACTCCACCCTCACCACCTGTCTGTGGATGTCGATGTCAAAAACTGGATACAAATCAACTTTCTCAAACTTAACTGCAATAAATCTGAAATCATCATAATCAGCCCACCCTCCCTCACCCATTCCACTCAGGAATTCACTCCTAATATTGATGGTTCCATTGTCACCCCCTCCACCCAAGTTCGAAACCTTAGCATCATCCTCGACCACACCCTGTCCTACCAGCCCCATGTCAACCAGGTTACCAAAAGCGCCTTCTTTCATCTCCGCAGCATTGCCCGCCTGTGTCCCAATCTGTCCGACGCTGATGCAGAGACACTCATTAACACATTCATCACATCCAGACTCGACTACTGCAATAGCCTCCTATATGGTGTCACCAACAAAGTTCTCAGGAAACTACAGTATGTTCAAAACTCTGCTGCCCGTCTACTCACCAGGACCCGATCCAGAGATCACATCACACCAGTTCTTTGTGACCTTCACTGGCTCCCAGACAAATACAGTATTGATTTCAAAATACTACTTACCACCTACAAGGCCCTCGACAATCAAGCTCCTAGCTACCTCCCTGACCTCCTTCACTGCCATTCCCCAATCCGTTCCCCCCAGTCTGCCGACGCCAACCTTCTAGTCATCCCCAAGACACAGCGTAAAACATGGGGTGACAGGGCTTTCTCAGTTGCTGCCCCCTCCCTTTGGAAATCACTCCCAGCTCACATCAAAACTGCCCTCACCCTGTCATTGTTCAAAACAGCCCTCAAAACCCACCTTTTTAGACTTGCTTTCCCTACTTAATTACTTTTTAACTCCCTTTTACTGCCTATTGCTTTGTTTTGTTCTTTTTTGGTTTTCATTCCTTAACTAGTTTTATCCTACTAAAGTTGTTTTCTTTTTTCTTTTCTGTAAAGCGACTTTGGGTATCCTGAAATGCACTATATAAATGCCATGTATTATTATTATTATTATTATTATTATTATTATTATTATTATTGTTGTTGTTGTTGTTGTTGTTGTTGTTGTTGCTGTTGTTGTTGTTGTTGTTGTTGTTGTTGTTGTTGTTGTTGTTGTTGTTGTTGTCGTCGATAGTTACACGTAATCTATTAATGTGGCTGTATGGACCTATTCTGTATGATATGTTAGTGTTGTCAAAAAGAGAAATTGTTCAACAAGCTGTCTTGTGTTTTAGGACGGTATGGAAGAGGATACCACAACTTGCCATGGTTCTCACACAACAAAAAGCACAAACATGGATATAGGAAAACCATAGATCACTATTTCCATACAGTCTTGCTCTGCCCAGTGGTACAACTACTTTTGGAAAGAGGTAATCACTAAACTTTCAAGACTAATTAAATGCAACATTCCTCTAAACCCCCTCCATCTGCAAGCTTAAACTCTCTGTCGACACACATCATGGCCCCTCTACTAGTGGCCCTAACTATCACCAAGAAAACAACACTAGTAAACTAGAAGAACAAAAACATGTCAACATCCCTCAATGGTTAGACCTCTTAACACAACAGTCATCAATGGAATATCATTCAGCCAGTACAAACCACTCAGCCATCTGTATCCCCATGCATACAACTCCCCTATTGCATCTCTTCCCACCCTCCCCCTAATCTAACACCCCCATGTCTTATTCTTTTTAATTCATTTTTTCTTTCCCCTTGCCACCTCTTTCTCCTCTCCCTCTCCTTGCTGTTAACAGAAATGTCTGTTATGACTTATTTTTATTACCCTCCCATCTTCTCTCTTTTCCTATTCCTCTCGTATTAATTGTTGTCATTATGAATACCTAATCTTCTTCATTTAATGAAAAAATCAAATGTACTCAGTGTTCTGCTGCTACCTGTTAACCCACCTGCTTGTTAACTGTCTTTATGTCTAAAACACTGTTTGACTGCTTATTGTCTCCACATTTATGTAATTATCCCCTAAAAAATAATTTTAAAAAACAGCCATAATGAACATATTTAAGAGCACCTCAATGCAACAATTCACCATTTTATATTAGCCGTGAAACACAAAGAGCATCTTCAAACAATTTAGGAGTTAAATCCGGTTGTGGCCCGGTACTTCAGTGGCTTGGCAAGCAGTGTTCAGAACAATAGCACTTCAGTGGCTCCTTTGGACTATTTGCTGCCAGGCACCATGTACGAAATGGGAATTTCTCTTCTGACCTCTGTTCTGCAGCCAGCAGTTCCCTGTCCGCCATGTTTTTACCGTGGCTTATGAACAAAAGCACCAAGCTTTGATGTCAAACCCAAGGCAAGCAGGCTGGCCAAGTCCTCTGATCTCCACCAAGCAAGGACCCCTGTCACTGTTATCTACCTTTAAAAAATGTATTGTGTGGACAAGAAATTGAATACATAGTAGGTAAGAGATCCAAATTCACAGAATGTCAGGTATAGTGCAGAGAAATTCACTGAGTAAAACAGCAGTAAGAAAAGACATGAGACCTAACTCCACATCTAGGTGGTGATGGAAATCTGCATCTAAGGGTTTGGTATCTGCTGACCAGAGTAACCTGAATTCATTAAGATTTTCCCTCCAATATGATACTTGTGAATATACATATACATATCCTGATATGACACAAGATATCCTCTTCGGATTATTGTGATCTGACATATGGTAGCTGTTGTCTTGTCCTGGTTTTAAAGGCTGCAACACAGTAAGGAGAAACCATTTTCTGATCTTACTGTAGCTGTCATATTATTTGCTTCTACCTGTTGGTCATCATATCCATAGTACAAATGATGTTAGCAAAAATTTTTTTTAAATATTGATCATCATCCCTACAATATCATCATTATATCAGTACTGAGGTATTTGGTCAAACAAATCATGATATATGATTTTGTCCTATACTATGTGCTAAAGTTAAATTTAAAGGACCATACCAGTCATTTTGAATGTTTGCCCGTTTACTACACTCTCCCCACATTTTACTTTGCAACAAAGCATTTTGCAATTCATGCAGGCATACTAAAGATTTTACAACATATGATCAGAATCCCTATACTGTTAAATTGGAACTTTTGGTTGAAACAGCCACCTCATAATGTTCTGCCTCTGCAGCTAACAAAGTCGTCACCATCGGGGCGGACTGGGACAAAAAATCGGCCTGGGCATTTTGGACCAGACCGGCCCACCACATTCGATAACGCACATCTTTCCGGTCTTTTTGCTCTCTTAAATGTGTATACCAACTGTGCAACTCTTTAAAGCCATAATGCCATGCAATTAGTTAGCTGTCATCAGCAGTGTTGGGCAACAGCAGTGTTGGGCTGGGTTACAATACAAATTCACAGAGAGTACAGAAATGAAAAT
>OMLB01054430.1:0-22442 GCA_900302555.1 Myripristis jacobus
ATAGATAGATAGATACAAAAACAGTTGAGACAAACAAACAAATTATTTGCTTTTTCCTGTCTTCTTTCTTTCTTTCTTTGTCAAGCATGTGCAGCACAATGTTTAATGTTCAGAGCAGAGACAGTTAAAGTATTTCTGATTATAATTCAGATTCGGATTTAACATTCATCCAGTGACTCCAATATGATTATAACAGCTGATGTGTGCACATAAAGATTCATACTCATCCTATCTGCGTCTGTTTGATGAATTTGTTTGATGGCTATGAGTAGATCATATCTGATTCTGTGTGAGATGTTGTGACACAGCCAGCTGAATAATACCTATTAAGCTTCATTTTCCAGGTGACTGAAAGATGTAATTTAATATTAATAGAAGTGGAAAACAGGAGGGAATAGCCATTGAAACTGACATATTTTTAATAAAATGTTACTATTTTTGCTTGTATTCATTTGTCAGTGAAACTCAAAAGTAGTAGCATGTGTCTACTGGAGGCTGCAGTTTCAGGACCGCATTTCTAGGACCGTAGGGGGTGTGATGGACCGAGGGACTGAGATGGTGACCATTTTGAGCATGACCGTATGTTCTTTATCCGGTTTTGGTGCCCAAACCTAACCTTTCCCTAACCGTAGCCAAGTGGATTTGTTGCCTAAACCTAACCAAGAAGTTAAAGACCTGGGTCCTTGGAGTGCTATCCTGGAAGAGCTGCTTCCTCTGCTGCAGACAATAATATTGGTAAAAACAGAATATCTATAAATTCAAATCAGGGCAGAGAGGCCAGTTGTTAACATAAAAGAGGAAGTTTATGCCAATGTTTTCCTCCCACCAGAGCTGTTTGTCTGGGCAGCTAACTGGTTCATGATGTTGACACAAAACGGCATCTACAGGGCCTCTCTGGGAGAGTGTGCTGGCTACACTCCAGCTGTGTGTCAACCTTACCAATAATGGCAGCTGAATAGCAAGTATACCCTAAAGAAATCTCACAGGCTCTAGGGACAACAGGGTGCCGATTCCACAAAGGTTATGTTTCTTTCTGGCTGAATAGCATTGAGTTAGATGACTGCTTCAGGGCTGCATATCCTTATACTGAAACAGTGGAATAAATGTGTTTTAGCAAAAAGCCTGTCTGGAGTGTAAGTGATAATTTCTCTCACACAAGTGGCCGCAAATGCAAAAGCCCCTAATCACAGAGGAGTGAATGAGAAATGCGCATGAAGTCACCGAGTACCTGAGTTACACACTGTAGTGAATGTGACCTTTTTTTACTGGCTCAGAGTTTCCCTTCACTTCCTGCGTCAGCCAATCAGCAGTGCCTTGTCACACTGTTTCCATGCTGAGAGCTGCATTAAACATTGATGGCAAGAAGCGAGAGGATTTACAACATACTTTTCTAAATTGTATGAGTCTGGACACAGGAGGGTAGGAGGAATAATAACAACAGATGAAGAAAATGTGCCGGCTGCTGCTGAAGACTGCGCACATAACTGTAAAACTTATGTGCTAAGAGGAGGGGATGATGGAGTATGATGAGAGGCAGTGATATCATATTCAGATTTTGCACTCTACTGTTGCTATAGCTACCACTGTAATTTTAGGATGACCGTAAAATGGCCCTGATGATATTTGCCATGACTATTTACACCACAAGTAGCCCTTGAATTTCAGTTGCTTACAACCTCATGGATAAACATTATATAATATTTATAATAACCCTAACCCTATCCCATTCCAGAGAGCAGTATGAGATAGATATTTTTGTTTGTATCTCTCTATTTTCACACAAGTTCAGTTCATGGTCCACTGAAAACTGTGCCACCTTAAAAAAGAGTATATCACTCCAGCACTGTGGATGAAAAGCAAAACTTCAAACCTCACCTGAAACAACCTTTGTGCAGTTTCTAAGAGTATTCCTTTAACCTCCAGCAAGTCCCCAGTTTGGTTATATTATGTTGTGGGAATGCTAAAATGGTCAAATTCTTCCCAAAACTTCTCTAACAAGTGTTTTTATATGAGGTGAAAACTATCAATCATGAACTTTATATTATTAATAAGAGGTTTCATATTCTACCAACACAAAAAAGAAATAAAAAATCAGAGGACATGGACAATCAATTTGCTGAAATTCGGCTGTTTGCCTGAGAGCAACAGCATAAATACACCTTCTTTTAATCAGCAAAAAAGTTACTAAAGCTCAAACCTTCCTTTTAAAAGCCTCACTGTAAAATCTGACCTGGCTTAAGGCTGTTTAGAGAATGAACCGATCGTTATAAAACGTATTTCATTATTTCTCTCTTGACAGCTGTGAAAACAGCAAGATCATTTTTTAATGTGTTGATGCTGCTCATCCGGTTAATGAGTGAATATGTGAGTTACTATCTCCCATCTGTGTGTATGTGTGTGTGTGTGTGTGTGTGCACAGGCGTGTGGGTGTGTGTGAGGCAGAATTTGGATCATCCTCACTGTGTTCATTTCATGTTTCTTGGCCTTGAGCTTCATTTCTCTGATCCATATTTAGAAAGCAGCGCAATGCCCAGTAGATTGGGGCACCAATTACACTGCTATTAGAAATCTGCTGAAGTGGAAGGTAGTTTACTGGATGGCAGTGAACACATAGATGGTATCAGCACCCACGTTTATACTTTTAAGTGTAACTGTATACTTAAAAGAAACACTGCAAAAAAAAATCATCTCAAGAAGCCATTTACTTTCACATTCAGTTTTAAAATCTTGTTTTTCTTAAGTCAAGTGGAAAAAAATCTGCTAGCAGGGTGATAATTCCACTTGTTTCCAATGCTGTTCATCTTGTTTCCAGAATTTCCTCGAATCAAGTATCATTTTTCTTGATACTAGTGGGCTGATTTGCTTTACTCTACCATGTTTCAACACATTTGTACTCGTTCCCGGATAAATTCCTTTAACAACTGACACTGCATTGGAAATGTGGGATTATCTCATCCCATAGCTGAGCGATTCACATGTTGTGAGAAAAACAAGAAAAACACCTAGATAGTCTTGAGCACCACGTAGCAAAGATGTCTCAATTATTTTGATTAGACGTAGAAGGTCGAACAACGAGAATTGATTTGTCTTTGCCTGAGGGAGGCTGCGCTGACGGACACACTTGAGATGTGCATTATGCAAGATGAACCTGATCCCCCCCGCCCGAACACTGTCGATGGGAGGCGTTGACCTTCTTATTGATGACTAAACTCCACTTTTTTGCAATAGTAAGCACAGGTCTCAGTCCCCCCCTACAGCATGAATGTGTGAGGTGTGGCTGGCCCCTGATCGATGCAAAACCTATCTTAAAAAAAAAAAAAGAAACTGTCAGGGTAGTAGTGCAATACTCCCTGCAGTGTGGAGCCCACAGAATGCCGTCGCAATGCAGCGGGCGGACCAGAGAGCAGGCACATATGGGCGACCTTACCCCGTCCATACAAGGTAGAGCTCCACTATTCCTGATCTAATGCTATGGTTACAATTGCATGTACTGCTTGGATGTATTTGATATTAGATATTTATCCTCTAATGCACTTCAACTAAACTTTATTGGACTTTGAACACTGATACAGAATGTATTCCTTGTTGAGAATGCAATGTATATCATTTTTACAGTTTGAGGTTATACAGAGCTATGGGGAAATCCAAAATCCATCTCTGTGCCGTGCTGTTGTCAGAAAACAGCTTTTTAACATATCAGAAGGCATGAAAAACTCACATAACATGCTGTCATGAATGCATATTTCACACGTTGGAACACAAGAAAAAGAGACAAAAAGGGGTTGATTTACTCCATAACCTCCAATAGCAGTAAAAATATCACATCTCTGACTGCTTATGATCAACCACTGCCTTTGCTGCTGTGGGAGAAACAGAGGCGGAACAGAGACTGTATTTCTGCAGGTTACATTTGAGCCTCTCACCTCTTTGTTCTCTTTAAACACCTGAAATCCACGGGCCTGCCACTCAACTTGAAATGCTGCTGGTGCCTTTAGTTAAGACAGATGATGAATAATAAACTAAAGACGAGTCTGGTGGCAAGTGAGTCACTCAGACATCTGTAGAGATTACCTGTTGGAACAGACTGTTCATAATAACGCCGGCATTACTCACTTTCTTGTTAGTTACACTGTGTGAGAACATGGAGGAGTAACACCCATGCTGAAAAACATCTTAAAACAGGATCTGTTAGGATGTCTGTCTATCTATCTATCTATCTATCTATCTATCTATCTATGAAAACAACTAGAAACAGCTTAGAGGGGAGACAACTTTCCTGTAAGTTGCTCAAGGCAAAGTTTTCTTGATTTGCACTCTGTCTTCCTTTCTGTCCAATTACAGTGACATTTGGGAGGAGAGCAAAACCAAAAGGGATGATGATGACAGTAGTCTGTATGATGATTAAAACATTTGATATTTCCAAAATAGCTCTTTGATTAACCCACTGATACAAGGATCTAATATTAAAAAGGGAAATGTAATTAATTTCCGCAGAGATATGCGAGGGTTCGACTGTCTGACAAATGAATGATTTGTGATGTACCATTAGGAGAGTTTCATTTTATCAGCTTCCCTGCTGGCTATCCCTTGCCTGACTCTTTTATTTCCTCCTTTTTTTTTTCTTTTTTTTTGCTTGATATAGTTTGAAATGAAAACTTCAGCATCTAGACTTCAACACCCAATTCTGTTTTGGCATCATCTTCATCATATTAAAAATTTAAATCCCTCTGTAGCTCATTCTCAAAGGAAGTTTATGGTTATCCTGTTCAGATTGAACCAGTGAAATTCATTGTGTCTGTATGTGTATGTATCTGTATGTGACGGTTTACGTCAGGCCTGTTCAATCTCAAAGAGCAGTTCCTGCAGATTAAAGTGTGTTGTGCAGCAGTGTGTTTCAGCCCTGGACCCAGAGTCCTGCTGATTTCCATTGTGCCCATCTAATCAGGGATTATTTTACACCCAGATGCAAAGGGAATGCTTAATTGCATTCCCCAGGTGTAAAATAATCCCTGATTACCTGGTAACACAGAAAACCAGCAGCACTAGTCTGATTAGTGTTGAAACCTGCTGCTTTACAGGTGGCCCTTTCAAGTCACACACCCACCAACCACTGAGATCTGAGCCGGTACAGGCCACATGGAAAGAAGAAACCGGGGCCTTGGGGACTACCAAGGGTTTTTGAGTGAACCCCAGGGGGTCCACAGCAAAGTGATGATGAATTTCACTTGACTTGTTAGAACTTATCACCAGGACAGCGTTTTCACAGTCTCTGCTCTAATGTCTAATCTCCTTCCCTGCAAGTGCAATTTGAAGCCAAAGCCTTTATCAGCAGAAAGTCTGTGGTTTAAAGTGCATGTGTCCTTGATCTATTTATCTATCTATTTATCTATCTTAATGAGATCTATCTGAAAGAGATTACAAGTCAGATGGTGTTTTTCAGTCCTCCTCCTCAGGACACAGAGCACTGCTAGTTTTATATCCTGCTGACTAGTTAATTGCTTTTCCCTTTCATCCCAGGTGTAAAATAGCTCCCTGTTAGATGGTTAGACTGAAAACCTGGAGGGCTCTGGCTCCGGGATTTAAAACAACATGGTTCAGATACGACAGGTCAAAGTGTGCCCGCAATGAATCCGGTAGATGGTGCTGTTGCAGTGCCTCCAGGAACCCCGACGTGTGGCGGCATCAAGAGCTCAGCGCAGCCTCTCCGTGCTCAAACACAGTGTAGAGCCCAGGCATATGTTTGTGGAGGTGAGAGGGAACAGGACGATGGTACTTCTCTCTCCGTCAACGCTGAAAACGGACTAGATTTACAGTAGCGGGCCGGCGCTGCCCCGGTTAGTGGCCTTTGATCATGTATGGTGATGGAGAGGGCACCATTTGGGACCGGGTCGGGCGGCCCCGCCGAGACTGCATGTGCTATCTTGGACCCCCTACTACTTTGATGCCGATGTAAGAAATTTTAACTTTTAAAACCGCAGTGTAGCCTTAAGACAGGAGGCAGACGACACTTGTTGCGCAGCGAAATTGTTGATAAAGTGCATTGACTTGGACAAATGAGCTGGGAGTAAACCCAGTCTGGAATTGTTTATGGCAGTGTTGGTGTGTAAATAGTCGTGCCATTCTTTGTGACTTGGACATGGTTTTAATGGTTGTGGAACTGCATGCATCAAATGCTTTAGCAGCCTCATTTCAGTCTAATTGACTCAGTTTTGTTGCTTCTTGTGGTAATTAACTGGCAACGACTGCAAAAAGCAATCGGTGTACTTAGGTAAAATTCAATAAAAGTTATTGAGCGATTAGGTCTGAGTGGTGGGCCTGCAGTAATCCTATAATCCATTCACAGGTGGTTGATTTCAGACACCAATGAGCTTGTTTGGATAGATTAGAGGCTATTGGCGCGGTGGACAACTCATCTAATTAGTTATTATCCCGCCTGCTGCCACATACAAGCTTCTGAAGAAACAAAGTATTTTAGTTTCCAATGTCTGAAGGACAAAATGATGTTTGATAGGCTACTGTGTATAGTGTGAGGAGGCTGGCTGCAGTTTTGTGCTCCAGTGCCTATGCCCCGACTGTCACAAGCGCTCCTTCTCTCTCTCTCCACATCACTTCTGATCGATTCATTAGTTACAAATTCCTATAAGCCTATCTTTACCCTAATAGGGATTGCACAATGCATAGTATACAACAGTGGGAAGACTAGTCACTTTCGTTTAGTGTCTTTCATCCTGTTTCCCAGCGGACGCAGGGCCAGTGAAGGATGATGATTTCCCTGCCTGCTGTACGGTGGAGATGCACTAGATGGGCCTTTATTCTCGGTCTCGGCGTCTATCCACAATGGGACCTATAGAGTGACTTTTGTAATTTAACCAAATTCAACTCTTACTCAGATTTCCAGCCATACTTTAGCTTTACAGGCATCCTTTTCCCTCTGCCAAGCAGTCTCACCTTGCCTTACACCGCCACCCCTTGTTGCCTCTTTCCAGCGGGATGCGCAAGTCGCCCGACGTGAGCCCCAGAAGGCTTTCGGACATCAGCCCTCAGCTCAGACAGCTCAAATACCTGGTGGTGGACGAGGCCATCAAGGAGGACCTGAAGTCGTCCCGCTCCGTTGAGGACATCAACAGCGCATCCATCGAGGAGCGTATATTGCGCATCACCGGCTATTATGGATATCAGCCTTGGAATGCAGCCTGCAACAGTAAGTAACAGTAAGCAGGAGTCTGCACAGCTGCATGGAGTTGGTGCGACTGTTGCATAGCCAGCATCTTGGCAGCTAAAGCCACATTTCGAGAGGTCAGGGAAGCCTGTTTGGACGCAGGCACTTGTCGTTTGATTAATTTATTTCACAATGACCATATAAAAAAGAAATTAGGCTACCATGTACTAACCCATAGAAAAGCATAGCACTTTGTTACACAATGTGATTGCCCAATGACAATGTCCCTGTTACATAGTTTGCTTGAAAACAGGGGTGCATTTAATGATTTGGGGGCCCTAGGTAAGTGATAGGGCCCCATGAATTTTGCAGCGTTTATTGCCCTTTTCATGCCTGTACATTATCTTCAAATTAGGGCTGAGCAGAGTATGCATATAAGACAGGAACACTTGAGCTGATATCTGTTGACTGAGAAAATAAATATTCACACTCCATGTTTTCATGATGGTCATCTGCATTATGTCATTATTTCTAAATCTTACTTCCCCTGGGCTGTCAGCATTGGGAAGCGCATTCGTCATCATTGTTGCTGGTAATGGCAGCAGTGGAGCCAAGTTCGCTTCACTAGAGCATGCTGAGCCCACAGAGGCACTGGTACTGGCAGCAGAAGCAGATTCTGTGATGAAATAAGTCACTGAGGCTTTTATATTTCTCTCTCTTTTGTGTATTTGTATGTCTGCACCACTTGGTAGTGTTTCTAATTGCTGATCCTGGTTAGATGTTTTCTTGGGGTGACGAATCACAAAGACTTTCCGGCCCCCGCTATGAATTGCTATCTTGTTATACTGACACAGGAAAGACAAGTGTCAAGGATCACAGTTTTGCTTCTCAATACTGCTCCACGGCTGCTGTCACAGATCATGATCTTGATAGTTTTCTGGTGATTCAGAGAGCACAGTGTCTCTGTGAGGATCTGCTGCCTTGAAAGAGGATGAAGCAAAATGTGGGTTTAGTCAGATCAATGGAGAAAGTAATGCAGTGCTGAGCTATTTTGTGGACAGTGTGGGCTATTTAATGGTAGACAAAAATGTTTGTTGGCTTGCTGATGCTTGCTTGCCAAGTTTTTATGAATTTGCATTGTTATTGGTGCTCTAAGATGAGTACGCTAAAGTAGGCTTATGCTTTATGAAGCCAGTTGGGGTTAGTATTTGTAGTTGGTGCATGAATTTCATTCATTTAGTGAGCAGAGATTCCCAATCAAAAAAAGCTACTTCTGTTTCAAATTTGCTTTACATAGCCAAATAATCTCAAAAATTCTCATACATGCTGTACAGATTTGCAGTTGTATTTCATTATTTTCTTGCAATTGATGCGGTGGCAGAGAAAATGAACTTGAAGTCAAGTGGCAATATCTGCTGGAAGTCAAGTTGAATACTTGAATATATCCTGACTGAGCATGGGGCTGAAGAGGTTGCCATGACTCTAAGTCCAAGTAATATTTATTTTAACAAGAGGAGGGAGTTCATTTATTTATTTATTCATTTATTCTTTCAATAAGCATATTCTGTTTGGTGAAAAATAAGATACTGGGCCCAAGGCAGTTGCTACCATTGGTCTAATAGTGCTACAAGACTGCCTCTGTGTAAAAATTACAGTACAAACAATTATGTATACCTCTTTAAGGACATTGAAATAAAGTTGGTAGCTTTTCAGTGAAGGATAACCTTTGCAGAGTAGGTCCACTTGGCATAGAAATCAGGTGAGGCATCCGGGTACTTCATGGATCCAGCTGACATACAAGTTCTTTTTATGCTAGTTTTCATTACAGTTTTTTTTTTTCGTTCTTGTCATTTTATAGACCAGTAACAGTATGTAAGTTATCAACATGGATATCATGAAGACAGGCTAGCAAAAAACAGAAAATGCATTTTAAGTGTTGGTTTCTTGGTACTGTAAAAATATATGTGTTTTGGATTAAAATCTATAAACAAGATTTATTCTAGTGTGTAGCTTCCCCGCCCTGCCTTTGCAATTTATCTATTTAAACCACTTTGGAGCCCTTATTTATTCATGCACAGGTCATTTATGCACTTACTTCCAGGAAATCTTCTTTCAAGATGATCAAACAGCAATTTGTGTGCTGTATATTACAGTTATTTTATGTTAAATTACCTAATTATCATGTCTGCCGCAGAGGAGAAGGGAGGATAGTAATTGCAGTCTCCTCGAGTGGTTGTGTTTTTATTAAGCTGAATCACCAGCTCACATTAAAGCCGAATGAGGGTTAGGATAGAGGGGTCACTCTTCCAAAAGTGTCAGGACATTTCATGCACTCCCTTTTGTTTGAAATGAGTATTTTGCTGGGATGCTGTTTTTTCTGCTAGGCTAATTATCAGACAGTGTTCTTACTTTAATGTAGCCTGTATGTTTACACACATAAAGCTTCTATTTCCCTAGTTTAAAGTGGTCTGCTGGTTCTACTATCAGTCTTGGCTTAAATAATGAGCTCGGGGATGCTCATTTCAGGGTGAAATGCTCTGAGGATGACTTTTGTCAAAACACATCAGCATTTCCTGACAGTAAAATTGTCATCTCTGCATGTGGTAGACCTGTCTTTTGGTAGTTGCCGTCCATTTTGATATATACTTGTATTTACCTGTTAATATGTGTACAAAGTTTCTTAATAATGGGGTGTGTGCTGAAAGGGATTTGCTATAGTAATGAATCAATCAGTATTTGCATCTGCCAAAATTTTGGTATCTTGACATTCCTAGTTTTTCAGATATAAAGATTGGACTGACCTTAAAATAGTATTCTTTACCAATAGCTGATGATGTTGTATCAAACATGCGTTTTACTTTTGTGTCAGAAAAAATGCCACAGTTTTCAGTTAATAGATAGTTTGTCTTGTCAGCAGCGGTGGGTGTTGTTAAGTTTGGTTATCTTGGCCACATGTACCAGTCTCACAGCAGAATCAAAATTCATTGCAGGCCAAATCCACAGGAGCACAATTGCTGGTTTTCAGTTCCTTCTGGCACACCTTGTTGCAGCTGTGGTTCCCATATAACACACTGTTGCAAGCTCTGCGCCGATCAGAGGCAGCCTCCAACTCCCTTCAACACACTTTTGAACACAGCCTCACAGCCTCTTCACCACTGCCACCTAGAAAGTAATTGCTAATGGCAAAAGAAAGGAAGGGTAATGATGAAGGCAGAGATTTCAAGAGAGACTGGAGGCCAAGTACTTCTCAATCAAGTGTAAAAAGATGCCTATCTTTCTCATTTACGATCAGACTTTTCTAAATTTGAACGTGTGCTCTTTCACAAAGCAGATATGTGAGACTGAGGATGAAAAGTCGTTTTGTGAATTATCTTTTCTGTGTTACTTAATGGAGCCTCTCAACACCCTTGGTATGAAACTTAAGGGTTGCACACTGATGATCACACACATGCAGGATGCAATACATTTGTTGGTGAGGCAGATCAGTCAGTCAGTGCTAACAGTGCACAAATCCACATCCCAAGCAGAACTCTGCAGATTTGTTCTCAACATCTGAAGCTCGCCATAATACTAGTTGAAAAAAGTGAATGGATTATTGTGTAGTTCTTATCCTACATGATGCCACAGCTTCGCCTTCAGGCTCTGGTGAGCATATGACATAAGGTGTGCATGTGAATAGGACATCCTGGTGGTTCAACTGACTATGGTCCGTCTCATCACACACCTCCCTCTCCCTTCTCATCTCATTTTACTGTAGTAGAGTAAAGAAATACAACACAAATGCCAGAAAATAAATAAATAAATAAATTCTTTATCTCTTGAAGATCAGCAAACTATCCCACAGGCTTTCAGAATGGACCTTTGTCGCGTTCTGAAAGTAACCACACATCAGGGAGGATCCAAGGATGGTGTCTACAGGTGTCTGATGGGAGCAACAAGCTGTGAGGCAGCTTGTGTAACCCTAACCCTGACCTCATTTAGCACAAATAGAGTGAAACAGCCAAAATTCATTGACCCCACTTAACTAAATGCTATGCATGCAACACAGGCATTAACCTGTAATGTCGCTTTGGGCTTCACATTAAGTGGCATTTCTGTCATTTTGCTGTATGGGCAATTTTAAAACAGTTCAGCAGTTCAGAAGGTGTTTTGTTCAGTTAAAGCCAAGCAAAGCTGAAGAAAAACAACAAGATCCCTGTAGGACCCTCAGATATTTCACACAAAGAGCACAATGACATTGAATGGCATTGTGTTGTGGACCCAAATTATACACCTATCAACCATCCTGAGCTCTCCACCTTTACAGTGCTTCACACCACATTATTTCAGTGTCAGACTACTGCCTGTTTCTACACATGCTTCCTTCACCTGATCCTTCTGTGGTGGAGAAAGGGCTTTCTTTCACTTTTTGTTGACTTAATTCTCCTTGAAGATGTGCTCATTTCACAAATTTCCGGAGATCACATTGTGTGACACAGCACTAGGAGAGACTATTGGACTATTATTTCTTTAATAATTAATTTATTTGATGACCAAATCCATGTTTTTGGTCCATGTATTATTTTTTTTTAAAAAACTAAACACCAAGAAGAATTGAAGGTGTTGATGCTTTGGCTTTTTTTCTTGATTTTTTTGCCATATCTTTTTCATCCAGGTTATTAACAAAAAAAAAAAAAAAAAAAGATAAAAATGATGGACACTCACACAAGTGCTTGGATTTCATTCTTACACTCAGCAGTGTACCAAAAATAACATCCAGTATTGTTAAAGATGACAGCATTGTAAATGGACAGCTCATTTGCTCAAAGCCGTCATAAAGAGTGTGTATGTGCTGTTACTAAAGCCTCCTCTGCCTCCTCTGGTGTTCTTTTAAGACATTTTCATGAAAGCTAGAGCCCATTATTGTGTATTGAGGTTGCTTTTACAGGCAGTGGATTAAACTTAGTCCATGTACAAGCTCAGACTGGCTTGTTTCATGTGGGGCTCCTCAAAAGGAATGGCATTCTTTAAAGACTGTGCCGCCTTTAAAGAAGTTGCCCCCTTTGGTTTGTCACGTTCCACTGAGAAGTGATATATTTGCTCGACAAACAGACTCTTTGTTCTTTTCCTAATTTACTTGCAGTATGTATCACAAATGCAGGGCCCCCCCGGTGCAAATTTAGAGCTTCACGAGGCATGAAATGAGGTTGGTTTCTATTTTGAGCTCAGAGTTTGGGCATGGTGAAAGACACAGCGGAGCAGGTTGGACTGCTCAGAGAGCCTATGTACACGAGCCTATGTACACATAAACCACTGGCAGTGGCAGGACAGCTGGAAAGGAGGGGCAAGCTACCGTTGACTGTGAATGATGTCTAGTGTGACTCTCCGGCACAAATGGAGTTGAGAAAGCGGAAAAGTTGTAAAGAAGGGAGCTCTTGCACACTCAGCTCTTTGTCTTGTGTGGTCAGCGTATTTCCACTGTACTCACAAAAAGTTGGGAACAGTCAAGGAGACTTTTAGAAACCCCAACCAGTTTTGTGCGTAACGTGCATTTCACAGCTTGTTTTATCTCCCGGTTTTAAATATGCTCATGCTATACGATTACAGCTGGACAGGATAAGTCTGGGTGATACATCGATATAATAATAATCATTATGATTCAAGGGGTCATCTGGGAATTTTGATATTGTATTATTGACATGTGCCGCAAGTTTTGTCTCCTCCTGGTTTTAAAGGCTAGATTACAGTAAAGGAATGTCATTTTCTGAACTGTTTTAGCCATTCTGTAATTTGCCTCTACATGCTTGCTTATTATATCCACACTTCTTATTAGTTATGGAATCTCTTGTTTGTAAATAACTTATGAAAGAATCAGTGGTTTTCACAATATCAGTATCAAGCTATTTGGCCACAGTTATCATAATATTTGATTTTATCCACATCACCCAGCCTGGCACAGAGCATGATACAACATCAGCAATCATCAGCAGTACAGTTATTCCTGAGATTGCCCTGTTGACTCATGAAATGTCATTGATGTCAGGCTGCTAATGTCACGATGTATTAATTTGCATGTTAGTGCATCATGCATTCATTTACATAAAAAGCAACAGCAAAGAAACACCCAAACACCCCCAAAGCCATAGCTGGAGAAACATGGTCAGCTTGGGCTGAGTTGTGTGCAAGTATTTCAGGATGGAGTTTTCCTTTAAATGTACATCCTTACCATTTCAAGTAATTGATCATGTATGACCATATAATAGGAAAAACATCCAAGACTACATTACATTTTATTTTGATTACACACTGGCATTTCAGATATATTCATGGATTCATTTGGTAGAGACAATCACTGTTTTATTTTCTGGACTCTTTGTGACTTTGGCCAATGACAGAATGGATTAGAATGGAAGCGACTCAACTCCAACCTTCACCAGAAACCATCAGATCCAGATCAAGTGGTACTTATTCAAGCCAGGTGACTCCACTTGCACAGAACAGGCATGAGTCTTGTCGATACTTAGTCAATGGGACAAGTTAAACTGTGTAGTCCCTAGTGCACATGCTTAAATAGACACACAGTAAAAAATGCACATACTATACTCTATATACAGTATATAAGCACAAAGAGAGGGAGGGAGGGGGGAGGAGATGAGAGCAGGCCAAAATAATATCATGGTGTTAAGGTAAACAATACAGTCTTTTGCAGAGTTTACTTTGTACTGTGCTGTATTCATTTTTAAACACTCCACTCTGTTGTGCTGATATGCATAACATACTACACACTAAAATAAATCATGTGCCCAGAGGACTCTAAGCATCATGAAACAATTAATAATTTATGTAAATGGGTTAGTTTGACAGTAGGAAACACATTTATGAGCTCTGGGTATGCACCAGATCCATATGGTGTTCATGCCAACATCTGACATGCTGTCTGAATGGGCTTATTCCTTAATCAGACAGACTGTCTTTTTCCACATGCGGTTATTTTCTTACCCATAACCAGTGAGGAAACCACAAAGGAGCTGAGAGGCAACCTTTCAACAAATAACTGCAAGTGCTAGACAGCAAATTAGAAACTCTCTCAGTTCAGTTAAAGGTCTGTAAATGCTGAATGCATGAATTTCAAAGGAGAACGAGAGCACCATTTAATGCTTCTCTCCCTTAGGAATTTGACAGGAAAATTACTTTAATTTTGTTCAAAATTAAAATTAGAGTCTTTAGAAAACCTATTAAATTGTGTATAAGCATTGTTGTAACCCTCTAAGCTTAATTCCTACAGGTCTATCATTTCTAAATTTTTTGAGATTTCCATTTGTATTCTTTGCTATGCTTCAGGCATGTACAGTAGAAGCAGCTTCTGTTGCGTAACATCGCATCAATAATTGAGGTGGATGCATAGATCATCACACCTGCTCCTGTAGTCCTGCGTGTGCCCAGTGGACTAGAGGAACTGCAGCTCAGCTGCATCACGAAGAAAAAGACCTTTCAGTCTCCATCCCATTCTTTCCTCCGTGCTCTCAGTGCCTGCTAGAGTGGTATAGATTGCCATGGGCTGAATGGTGTCTGGAGAGGAGCAAATGAGACAGGCAGCCAGTGGCTCGAAACGAGAGCACGGAAAAAGCTCAGGTCCAGGTTCACAGCCGAATATCTCACAGAAGACCTTTCTGATATCATCTGCAAAGGGAATATGTTGAAAGCCAGGGAAACACTTTGTTTGAGTTGCAAAATTAATTTCACAAACTTAATAAATGTACTGTGTGCATCCATCTGTTAACAAATTAACTGTGGTACCTTGGTATATCTCCTGAAGACAAATGAGACCATGCTTGTGATAATTGGCAGCCTTTATCTCACACTAGTGGTCATGTTGGTCATGGTGTTTCTCAAAATTAAGACCTAAGTTCCCATGAACGATGCTCACTTCCTGGCTTCCAAACAATTGTGTATTATTATTATTTTACTTTACTTGAAAGGGTAAACATTATTAAAAGTAAATGTTCAAAGGTTTATGCCTCTCTACCATGTGCCATGGCAAGAAGCTCTGAAAAGTTTAACTGTGTTCCTGCTGGAAACACAGCAATCCCTCTTCCTTCATCTTAGTTTGAGCTGCAAACCATCCTTCCTTTGTGCTGTAAAGTAATCTAGTGGATTTCCTTCAAAATCCAAGTGTACAGGTTGTGTGCAGTGTACAGGTTGCCAGTCTTCTCAGTGATGGTGTTGTTTGTATGCAGTAATTATACTGATGACTCAGATTCAGTGTGGTAATCATTTAGTGTTGTTCAAATGCCACACATTGCATATTTTAGTATCTGGACATGCTTAGCTACCTTATTTATTTTGATTAAGATTAGGATTCAGATCAATGTAAGCTTGTAAAAGATATCTTGAAAGAGTTACTTAATGAAAGGATCAAGTGCTCTGGCTTTGTTCAGGAGTTCTCTCTCTCTCTCTCTCTCACACACACACACACACACAGGAGAAAGAAAAAGATAAAGACAGGGAGAGAAAGAGAGAAAGAAACGGACTCTCATTTATCTGACAATTCCAGCTGTAGGGCTCTGTTCAGGGCTCAGTGCTCATTCTTCCTTGTAATGGACATCCTGCCAGTTTAATGCCAAATCCTGTCCTACTGTCATCCTTTTCTCCTCCTCACTCCCTTTATCTTGAATTAATTAGAAACTGTGAAGTGATGACTCTTGCCCCTCCATAATTAACGTCAGGTCTGCTGTGGCCGTTCCAAGCACATCAGTGTCTGCGGTGGCCACAGAAGAGCAGCGCTTAGGGACAGAGACTGCAATGTGTAAAGGGACATGTGGAAGTAATTAGGAGGCTTATCTGGCCATCACTACAGCCAAATGTGACTATAAACCAGGAGAGAGCATGAGTAATACACAACAAATGAATTTGTACCAGCTTTGAAGAGCATGAACAGTAGGACTGGATATTGATGACAGCTGGCTGCACTTATATACACAGAAGCCATCACCAACAGGCTTTACCCAGTACTTGAAACTTGAAGTACTTGTGAAGTACTTATTAGATCTATTTTCAGCCATTACAACTGCAATCAAAAAGTAAGCAAGCTCAAACTATGACAGAGTAGTTGAAGTTCAAAATGGGCTGGGTTTGAGCCGAGAGATCAGTTCTGACAAGTGTGATAAAGTGTTGAATATTTCAAAATGTATGAAAGATGATGGAGCTGGGCCTCCTTCATGGGCCACTAATGTAGAAACTATCCAAAGTATTGTTTATCTGTCGAAAAGCTGGGTTAATAAAGCTGCTGCTCAAGAAACAGCATACAGCACTTATCCATACCTTCCTGCACTCCTTGTTGATGTTGTTAAACGCTTCTCTATTGGGTAAATGCAGTTCCTAAGGTGTCCTTTTTATGTGTTTTTATTTTTAATGAACTTTATTATAGTTATTTATCATGATTCAAATATAGTCTTTTTATCCTTTTAATCTTGTATTTGTCTTCATTTACCATCTTCCAGTCATGTTAAACCTACTTAATATATAGATTTACATAAGATTTCTTCTCCTGTTCAGCTAAGTTTGCCCCATCATCAAAACAGTCATCTCTTTATTATTTTATTCACGTTTCCTTGCATATTTCATCTCCATATCTCTGCTATATAACTTGGTGCATGACCGAAGGCTCACCTCTCCTCTTGTTTCATACGGGTCAGAGATAATTTTTGGCAGCTGGTTAATTTGGAGGTCCAATTAGAGAAGGCGACTAATGAAGTATGGCTGCAGGAAGAAAAAAAAAGACTGTGTAACTAGCTTGCAAGCTGTACAGTGTCCAAATTGGGTCAGAGTTCCTTTAACAGCCTCTTAGACGGCACTTTTTAACTTGTGGTTTTAGTTTTGCATTACTTGTGACTTTCAGGTTCATTTCAGGGGATTAGCATTATTTTGCTTTCAATTTGATTGACTGTAAACATCATGTGGCAGCTATGAGATTCAAGCACATTTTTTTTTAATTGGCAAATGGTGTATTTCCTTCTTTTAGGGCAAAATGAACAAGTTGTAAACTCACTATTTTCTCCTGCATACCGTTACACATTCAAGAATAGCTGTGCACTCAATTGCTGATGGTCTTAAAGCAAATAAACACATAAATGACAAAAGGCAAAAGCACACAGAAATATGGATAGATAAATGACCAAAAAAACAAACAATGAAATAAATAATAGACAAACAAATTAACGTACAAAATATACACTTCAAGAATGGGACACTGGTCTCTTCATAGATTATAAATATACATGAGGTGATATCAGCTGACAGTTCTCATTAGCATGAGCACACCAGTATGATAAACATGCTGTGAATAAATCACGCTTAACGCATATTGTAGCACAACAGCCTATGAAGGAGAGTAACAAACAGCAGAGATAATGAATTTACTGCAGGGCTATGAAGAGCTGCATTTATATCAGAAATATTATGCACTGGATACGTCTTCATGCAGTCCTTCAGATGTTTTGAGAATACCAATATTGCCTGAACAATATTAGTTAGTTGTTGGCGTTTGAAAGGTATCCGTACATATTTTTTAGTGTCAAACACCTTTAGAGTCTCATTAACCACTCATCAACGTGAATGAGTCATGTTGTCCTGACAGTAAAAGATGGTGTCTAATTCTTAAAGTATGGATCCAATCATTTGGATGTGCTTCAAGAATCGTTCCAAGGCTTAATTTCCAAGAATCAAGAGAAGGGTGAGGAGTTGTAAACATACCGTGGTAAATATTTCTTTCTTGATAGATGATTGCAACCTGGTCTGTGATTAAGGTGTATCTTTTTGCAAATGTGAGGCAAAGCAAATGACTATGCAAAAGTGAACGTGGGAATCACAGTAATCACAGAAGATATGAATTTTCACAGAGTGTAGGCAGAAAAGCAAAGCATCTCCCGTGTTTGATTGCTCAGAAACAGTTGAATTTATTCATGTGATGTAATCGTTAAATGTTTTGTATCAAACCTCAAACTGTTCGCATTGTTCGCCAACGTCGTGACAAGGTAATTTGCAGCGTGGTTGGTTTCATGAACTGATTGAAATAGATATCACTTAGGAAAAAAAAGGAAAACTATCCATGGACTCTTTTACACCACTTTAATTTGCCAAAACAGCAGGCATTACATATCAGAATTACCTGAAGTCCACGGACAAGATTTGCACAGTATCACAGAAACATATCATTTTCTCCTCAGCAGCTCTCTTCAATCTACAGATGCCTTTCTCAGGTGTCTTGGCTCTGTCTAGGTCCTTTATGCAAGAAAATATAGATGAGACATAAACACGAAAACATCAAAGTGTAATTTGATCTTGTACAAGGATTCACCATGACTGATAGGCTATCATTATCCCCTTTCTCCCACACTCAGAATCAGGCTATCTCACCACCGTATTTCTCTCACAGTGTGCTGGTCTTTTTTCATTTGGCTGACTGGGGTTTCTTGGATACTGTATGTGCAACTGAATCTTTGTATCAAAGTCTAGTGAAGACTGCAGTTTGCCCATTGATCAACCCCTCTGCTATGTTTCAATCCTACCCTTTATATCCCAGTGTCTTTTACTCTTTCTGTCTCTTTGTCTTGCTTTTTATATGGTTTTCCTTTACGTTTTGCCTCAGGCCCTTTCATTTGCAAGGGGAAAAAAATGGCAGGGACCTGGAGAAGCAAAGCACATGTGGCGGTTTCTGCTGCCACTGCAGCAAAAATCAAGAGAGCTCAGCGTGACACCAGAGATTAATATGGAGAGGGTTTCTCTGTTGTCTGAGGCAAGGAGGAAACAAACAAGTGTAGCCATGCATGGGATGTGAATAACAGTTTATTGAGTAAACAGCTTTATTTGGTCAAGTATTTGCAGTTTTAAACCGTCAGCAAAGTAAATTTGCATGCCTTGCTCATGCGAGCCCAGTTGCAGCTGATTGTTTGAAAGTGTGTGATGAGCTTTAGGTGTGAAAATTCAGGTTATGGTTAGGAGAAGCATGTTTTCACTGATTTCTCACCTTTGGATGGTTGTTGTTTGTTGAACAGTGATAGTGGTATAAGCTCTCTTTTTGGTTGTCTTGAGTCAGAGATACCAATGAGGTGGGAGAAGGAGGCAGCAGTGGGAAAACAGCACAGATTAGACTAAGATATATTGCTTGGTTTTACACTCACAAACCAGCCAAACAATTACATTCTCTCACCCAGCTTGCACAGTCTCATTCTGACTCACTCTTTGTAGAAAAGCATCCTCACTTTTTGTCGCCGGCTATAGCTTGGGATTAAGGAGGTTATGTGCTTCCTGATAGGTTGAATATTGTTGATGCAAGTGTGCACAAAAGATAAATGTGAGTGTGTTTACATGAGACGGAGAGAATTGCTTATTGAGAGAGGCAGAGGTAACAGCCACAAAGTCTGAACAGATTTGCCAGAAAAATGGGATGAGGTTTGGAAGACTCAGGACAAAGAATGCTAAAATGCTTGACTCTATTTCCAGAAGGACCCCCGTCGTGTCTCTGTAATTTGTGTGGTCTGTGAAAGCTAATTGGTGTCTCAGAGAGTGAAAGGCTATCATTGGTGACCGCTTGACAGCTGATCCCTTTTGTTTGAAATGGTTCAAAGGGGAATAATCCTAAGTGAGAGCTGTGCTCTCTGTGCACAAATGCATTTACTCTTTATTTAAAGTGCTTTTGTTTTCATGAGTTGGTAAGAAAGAAAGATTTCATTAGTATGAATGGCCTCTAGCTGATGTATGTGACAAGGTCAAACCATTAAGTAGAAAGCTTAAAAAAAAATAATTTAAAGTTTGCTTTGCTGTATTCATCAATAGATCCCACACAAGCTCAAAAAATACTTTAAAATACATTAAATGATGTGAAAACATCTTTGTGCAATAAACATACAACATCTATAGCAATAATTTTCAGTGTTTGTGCTTCAACAGATATTTGCAATACAGATGAAATACAAGGACAGATATTATAATGACTGCCTTTTTAATGAGTTCTGAGCCTTAACACCTTGCACTAAAAAGTCTGTTAAACCATTTATTATTTTTTTTTGGTGACTGGGGACCTTACAGTTGCCCTGCAGCATCACCCCTAGCACCAAACCCTCAAGAGCTTTCAGCATCTCCTTGCAGGCTTTTGAGTTTAAAATTGGCCAATTTACTTAAACTGTTAAGCTATTTCTTTTCTGTAATACAAGGCAATATATCATAACATATATCATATATCTCTAGAGGCTTGGGTGTCATTTGATTTGCTTTGAGACCATGACGTGAAACAGTAACTTGTGCATGAAAATATGTTTAAACCAATTTGCTACATGACAGGCTAGCTGATATCTATATAATATAAAAGTATACAGATTTGATTTTGCAGCTGTGCTCACAGTTTTCACTCTCAGATGTATATTGTTGTCATCTATCTTTATCTGTCACTCTCTTATAGATTATTAGGCTGCTCATGGCACTGTCACTAATGACTGTTAGGGTGCAAGCACTCGGTTGCCTTTGGAATCCAAAACCCATGAGAAAGCGCAACCGAGCATCTCTCTGGTTTCTCATTTCACGGAGTTTCATAAACAGTAATAACATCACGCGAGCACAGAAAACTCCCCAGATGAAGTTCTTCTCAGAAGTCCCAAGAGCCTCAATTTAAGATGTTTCTCAGTGGCTTCGAGTCCCTATGCTATAAGTCATAAACAGCGCGACACAATGAACAGAGCAAGATGTGACTTAAAAGACATTTCATGTTCTCTCTCTCGTGCGAAACACAGCCACTGTCAGGAGTATATTTCAAGTTTCAGTGCAGGATACGCTTCACATTTCCTTTGCAACAGTCAGCACGATGCCCTTCAGACTGTCCACTTACTCAGCGCTCTGTAGCCTTTTATGGTTTTACGCTGAAACATTTACAAGACTGCAGTATTTCTGTTAGGTTTTGTTTTGTAGGAAGTTTTGTCCCTCAGCTTTGATTCTGCACACAACTAAGTAGCTCGATATATAATCTCAGAGCTGCCACACACTCTTAAACATCATTTGCACTGGTTTCTATAGGGAATTTTGCTGCTACATGGTCAAAGCACAGTTTAAGGGGCCTTCCCAGCATATTAATATTTTATGGATGAAATGCTGCTGTGCAGTATGATTGGTTTTAAATTACGTGTTAAGTCAAGAGGTCTGTAATAGGGCTGTAGTCAGTTGGTGTGAGCTTTTATAGCCAAGGGAAGGAGTCCTCCCCATGCATGTCACTATAAGTCATTATTATAACCCCCCAACCCCCAGCGCACAAAGTGTTCGACGTGGATCAGGAAATCAGACAATTAGGAGAGCTGTGGACATGGATTAGAGCCGACAGCCAATGGGGGAGTACAGAAGGAGGCAGGAAGGCTTGAACCTCTTTTTCCCCTCAGGGGTCTGACTGGTCCGCATCCCTCAGCCCACTACATCTACTGAACAACCACTTAATCATACTGCTTATTCAAATCAAGCCAGTGCACAGGCCCCCTTTTCCCAAGTACTTACTATGCACAATCAGGCTTTTAGGACAGCCATGGTACTCACCGGAATTGCTTATAAGTGAGATTTTATTGAACGCTTTGAGTGTTGTAAATGACCATGGAGCATTTTTGTCTCCAGTGTCTTCCAATAGAACAAAGGGGCTTTGAAAGGGCTTTTACGATGCCTTAGAATTCAGATTTAATCAATACACAGTGAGTAAATATTAGTATAACTATGATGAAACCAAGAAATAATGAATTTCTTATTTAATTATGCTTTATACTGTTAATAGGAGAAAATAAGTTTTTTTCTTTACATCACTGAGTCACTACAGCTAATCTGTGGAGATTTTATGTCCAGTTCAAATTGTGCAAGTGTTATGAAACACACACACACACACACACACACACACACACACAGACGTGCAACACACTGCTCAGATATAAAAACACCTCGCTGCCTTTCCTCACTCTGAATCCTGGATAATTACCATGGAGAATGGAGGATAATTTCAGGTGACATTTGTCACCTGTCTTGCTTACAGTGCATTCCAACACAGTTCCTTACACTGAGGACAGCGTTTTTTTAAGGTGCCATATTGAAAACACTGGAATGATAAATTGCATGATTGTAGCAATTTGGTTGAGGAAAACTGCTCTTCCAGTAAGCCTGTAACAAGTGCACAGTTACTCATTTGGGAATGCAGAGCTACCAGGTTCTGTTTTCCTCCAACAGCAGCTAATCACTGCCTCTGTTTGTTGTAGGTGCTTTAGTTAAGACTGAGAAGTGGAGAGAG
>OMLB01054431.1:0-28620 GCA_900302555.1 Myripristis jacobus
TCCATGGTGCTGAAACGGAAACTGCGGGAGCGCTCTCTTTTTTTTTTTTTTTTTTCACTTCACCATCCTCTGATTTAAAAGTCCACTGATATGCACATACCGTGAGACAAAGCGGAGTAGCAAGGAGCGAAAATGAAGTCTTTTCTCAATGCCTTAAAAAAGGAAGGTAAGCAGCGCATTCACTTTTTTTTTCTTTAACTTTCCACATCAGGCGCTAGTGTTTTTGTCCTTTGGAGCGCATTCATTCCCATCACTTTGAACTTATGGAAGGGTGGATAGGGAGCAGTTTTCCTCATTTCAGTCTCTCCAAAAAGTATATCTTGCTGAAAAGTGCATATTTGAGGCATTTTTTTTATCGTCACTGATACTGCTTGGCTGTAGGTAGGTCGGCGCATATTTAGGTTACAATAATAGGCGTTGAGTCTTTTTGCGCGGACCAAAAGAGACAGCAGCAGCTCTGGACTAGTTTTTAGGTCACAGTCAGAAATGAAAAATGGGACTCTGCACAAGGAGGAGAAAACACCCACAGACATGAGTGTGTGACGTCCCCCTCACCAAAACAGAACCTGAACAGCCTATCCATCTGCCTGTGTGTGAAACCAGTTGGTGGCTCAACGCTTAGCTATTTTCTCAATGAATACGGAGACTCACGCGAGGGGGTGTACGGTGGGCCATGGAAATGTTCGCTTTTTTGCCGTTAAGAAAGAAAAATGTGACCACGTTTTATGACGGTTATTACTGAATATGAATACATTATAGGAAAGTGCACGTATTATTTGTGTAGTGTATGTGTGCAATATGTGACATTGAGAGTGACAAAGACGGTTGTTATTATTAGTAACGTTTAAAGTGTTTGTAAGAGGCTGTGAGGTTGTAGGAAAACACTACTAACAGAACTTCAAGGTTGCTAGTTCGAGTCCCTCAGGCCAGTGAGATAATAAGTCTAAAGTGTCTCTTTCTTGAATAATGACTGGATCATGATGATGATGATGAAGATGACGACAAAGTTCTTGATTATTGCAATGATAGAGATTAAATTGAGATGATAATGATGATAATGATGATGAAGGTGATGATTCAGATTATGATGGTGGTGGTAGTGATGATGATGATGATGTTCTTGATGGTGGTTGGGTAGTGATGGCAGTGATAATCTTGCTAATTGAGATGCTGATAAAGATGATAATGATGGTGATGATGCTGGCAACTATCGTGATAATGAATTAATTTTAAGATGCTCATGATATTCTAATTAAGCTGATAATGATTATATTGGAAATGCTGCTGCTGCTGCTGCTACTGATGATGATGATGATGGTGATGATGACGATGACACTGAAGCTACCATACTTTAAATGCTAGCCAGTAATGAAATTTCTTTGGAATAGTAACCATTTTTGTCTTGAATTTGTTCCAGGAAAATGCACACATTGGCAGTTTTAACTTGTAACATTTATTCTTTTTTTATTCTGTTCTGGTTTTTAAAACAATAATCATGCCTTAACAGACATTCAGCCTCTCCAGGGATCACAATTTGGCATGCATGGCCAACACACACACAGGCGGGACGTGTACTTTTGAAAGAGATATGAAGTTTGTTCTACTGAGAGCTTAGTGTATTACCACGATGTCTAAGCCATCATTTATCCTGGGTGAGTGATAGGAGATCCAGGCTCACTGACCTCTGACTTTTCACTCTCTGTTTATAAGAACATTTAATGATATAGACTCCACTGATTGCTTTTCTGTTACATAAGATGCTCAGATTGTTTGACACCCTTCCTTCAAGTTATTGTTTGTTTGTGTGTGTGTTTGTGTGTGTGTGTGTGTGTGTGTGTGTTTGTATGCTAAACAGAGACAGTGAGGGACTAAGAGAGTGAAGAAAGAGTCAGAGAGTCAGTGTGTATGTGTGTGTGCGTGTGTGTGTGTGTGTGTGTGTGTGTGTGTGTGTTCAGCAAAAAGTTCTAGCCGTAAACCTTGGCCCACCAACCTTGAGACCACATGAGCTTCAGACAAACACAAATAGCCTGGTGGCTGCTAGGTCTTTAACGTGTTAGCTCATTAGACGTTAGCACCTCTTCTCTTGATCAACACGTCTGCTGTAGATGGAGAGACAGAGGGAGAAACAGAGAGAGAGAGAGAGAAATGGTGGGAGAGACAGAAAGAAAGGAAGTGATAATGACTCAGTAAAATCCATTCAGATTCTCACAGAGACAGGAAGGTGCAGGAAACTATAGCTCAGCTAACCGGCCAGCTTGGTATTATTAATCGACTCATAAACGGGAGAAACTTTGGGAATGGCTTCAGGCCCCTGCTAGGCTCCTGCCGTATCCTCATAACTGTGAGGACAGCTGCTGATGGCAGTTGTAGGCTCATCCTCTCACAGTGTAATGGAAGAATAGCTCCATGGGGAAATCAAGGCCAACCTCCATTACGGCTCAGTCTGACAGTACCGTGGCTAGTGGGGCCAGAGAGAGGAACTCAGCTGTCCTCACTGTAATTCCAATAATTATGCTAATGATGGTCAGAGAAAAATCAGCATGAAGTGTGGAGCCAGGGCCAAGCTAGATAGAAAGATAGATGGGTAGAGAGATACAGACATAGACAGAGGGGAGGGATGTACATTAAGAAATGACTCACTTTGCCATCCAATCAAATTAAGGAAATGTTATCAGCATTGCCTATGTTGTGCCAATAACATAGAATTATTTAAATGTTACTAATTTAGTGAACAGAACTCCCTATGCACTGCCAGTATTTGCAGTCAGGTGCTGGTCAGTCACAGGAACATCTTGAAGATAAAAATGAGCCACCACACAGTGAAATAGCTCTGCTGTAACTTTATTAGGAGAGAACATCGAACTAAGTGAACATGATGGTACCTAATGTCCGTTCAACTGGAATGAGTAAATCTGTCTCCATCCATCCAATGTCTGTGCTTGCATACTCCTTATCAGGGTCAGGAGGGGCTGGAGCCTATCCCAGCATGCACCAGGCAAAAGGCAGCCCATACAGGTTCACCACTCCATCACAAAGCGGACACACAGACAGACAGTCAAGCACACTCTCACACATTCACACCTATGGGCAATTTAGAGCCTCCAATTCACCTGACCTGGATGCTGGATGTCTTTGGACTGTGGGAGGCAATGCAAACTCCACACATAAAGAAACAGGGCAAGGATTCAAACCCAAGACCATCTTGCTGTGAGGCAACAGTGCTAACAGCCAGCGAGGTCACAGTGTTTGCTTTGCTCTTCTGCTAAAACTCATCCAGTTAAATCTGCACATGTGCACATTTAGTAGTTGCATACCCAGAATTATAAGTGCTACTCACCTAAATTTGATTCAACATTAATTTAGGACAAAAACATATTATATTCACCATGCAAACACACTTTCTTTATGTGAGAAATACTGTTGCATCTCTGTGGTTGTCTTTGTGTGCATGCATCAATGTAGATACAGTACTGTATCTTTGCAACTCTCTGATGTGTTTGGGGGGGAAAATAGCACATCAGACACAAAAGGTATGCTATTTATACATCTTCACCAGTGTCCTCCCCTGGTGCACAAGTGCTGCAGTGCATTTGTGCACTTGGAGTGTGGTGCATTGATGGTTTAATGCCGTAGACTCATTTGAAGACAATTATCTCAAATCGAAGATTGAAGTGGGACACGTCACTCACATTTTAGAGAGAGGGGGCACAGAGCCCGTTCCCATGAATGAGGCTTTAAAGTGGTCAATAGATGAACTGAATAGAGTGCAAGCAACTGAGTGGAGTTAGTCCTGAGAATGTGGAACTACTGAAGTAACATCCACAATCAATGGCTTTATAATGTGTTTTTGGTCAAGACTGATGTATTCGTGAATACTGGGAATCTTGAAGATGCAATCCTACATTACTATGATCATCTAATCTTAGGCATGTTCATGTATTATATTGTATGAAGGTATTGCTGGCCAGTATGCCAGTATTATATTGATAGATATGTGGACTTCATCAGGGATTTTTGATGTTATAATATCGTGATATGGTATAAATGTTTTGGGGGTTTTTTCCCCCATGACTTAAAAGTCTGTATTATACTGAAAATGGATGCAGTTTTCTGAACTTATTTGTTTGTTGCAGTTGTTCTGTTGTTTGCCGCTACCTGCTTGGTCAGCATATCCACAGTACGAATGATTTTTTAAATTGAAAATCTCTTGTGTCTATATTTCTTCAGAAGGCACCAATAAATATTACATACAAAATTGTCACAATATTGGTATTGAGGTACTTGATCAAAGATTTCACAGTATTTTGTTTTTTCAACTCATGGCGTGCTCATCACAGCTGAGAATATAGGGCTGTTTTAGCACAGTTGTTTTTCAGTTGCTGTTATGTGAGGGTACCTTACCCTCCTCCACGGGGAGTTCAGAGGTCAGAGGTCAGTGAAACAGCAACCTCCTCCACCCTCACAGTAAATATAAATCTTATTTTTAGTGGGACAAGTTCAGAAAGGGAATTTCAGCTTGAAAAAATATCTTTAGCCCAATAGATACCCATGTAAACAAAGTCAGCAGTGAGGAAAGAGCATTTTAACTTGAGTACCATATGGTTGTCACACAGTACTGGACAAAATAATGTATATTTTCACTGTTAAAACTTTGTGTCTCCTAAACGTCAAGCCTGTAGCAACTATCAACTTCAGGTACTTTCAGTTACTTTATGCTAAGTGGTTATACTTTTTCTTTTTTTGAGGCACAGGCAGTTAAAGCAGATGAATTACCTTGAGTTGATATTTTGATGTCTGGGATATAGTAGGCTGGATTTTGCAAACTTGTAGAAACTGGAATTACAATGTTAAAGGTGGAGTGTGTAATATGGCATTATCCCATCATGCAATATGCATGATCCCATCACCCAAGCCTCACCTCTGAACAGCTGATGGAGCCCTACCTATACTTTTACACTTCAGGTGTAACTCAGTTATACTGCCCCCCAGTGGCACACATCTAAAACATGTATACACAGTGTTAAAATGACCATATTTGACTCCTGCTGAGAAACTTTTTAGGAACTTAAAATAATAATAATAATAATAATAGGAAGACACTGGATTGACAGTGTTGATCTTAAATGACCCAGCATCATCAAACATGAAGTGATCAACACCAAACCACCGAAAGTATTTTTTAAACCATCTGAAATGTAATTGTGCACAGTAGAAATTAAACATGTGCACATCCAACCCGTTTTTAGGGCCAGGTGCAGGATAAGGATACTTCCGGAAATAGAAGGAGAAAAATATCCACACACTGGATTACAGTGCCCAACACTTCATTTGACTACGCTGATTCGACCCAACAGGGTCTTCATCAGGGTTGAAACATCACCTGCGTAGTCAGATAAAGTGTTGGGAGCTGTAATCCAGTGTGTGGATATTTTTCTCCTTCTATTTCCTGAAATGTGCCTGTGCCAACGGGGAGATCAGTTTCCCTAAAAATGTGTCAAGATTGCCAACCAAGTAAATAAACCATAATCAGTTAGACTTGTGTCTTGGATGGATAGTTTGTAAGACACTAAATGTGAGTAGTTACATCCATTTGCATCACACTGCGGTTTACAAAAATGTCTCTTTTTTTTTTTTTAAACCTGCCTGTTCTTGTTTCTTATTTGGGATTATTTCTGATTGTTGCTGGTTCATTTTGGGACTGATTTCTGACTGCTGAGTCCTTCCTTCCTTCCTTGTCTTCTCTGTGAGATGGCCTCAGGTGCCCTCAGACTCCCAAAGGTGTTCAGAGGGACACACAAACAGCTTGGTAATCAAAATCAAGCGGAGTTGTTGAGAGAATTAAATGAAGAAACATTTCAACAGTTAAATTGAATTCATCTTTCATCTTTCATCTTTCCCTCCCCTGCAGTGCCTTTCCGCGAGGCTCCGGCCTACTCCAAGCGCCGCCGGGGTCCAGCTCCTGGCAACGGCAGCGGCAACGGCCCATCCTCCTCCTCGTTATCAGCGCCACGGGTCCTCCTGCGCTCCAACAGTGACAACAACCTGACAGTCAGCCAGTACCAGCAGCAGCAGCCGTCTCCTGGCAACTGGGCCCCCCATTCGCAGCAACACCAACACCCTCACCCACACGGGGGCCCCCTGCAGGGTCACCCGCAGCCTGGCTCCTCAGCCTTACATCGCAGCCTGTCACCCCAGCTGTTCCAGCAGATGCCCAGCGGCAGCCCCAATGGCAACGTGGTGGTCCGGACCATGGGGAGGGGGGCGAGGAGCAGGTCGCCCTCCCTCAGTCGACTGGGGGACGAGGCAAGACGGGCTCAACCTGCACAGCGCCAGGCCAGGTGAGGCTCTGTAGCATGGACTGGAGAAAGGAGGGTGGTTTGTGTGTGTGAGAGAGAGGAGGAGGGAGTAAGACACACACACACACATTTTAATAATTTATTTGTCTGCACACAGAGAAAAAAGCCACAGATGCACTAACACATCACTGACCAGTGACGCTATGGAGATTTTTCACAAGCTAGCAGACCACAACAACAGCTTACAGATGCAAATAACAGCATCTTCTCCATTTGTGCCAGCTGATAATAGCTGACACAGAACAGCATCCTGCTAAGTGTTTAGCTCTCTCTTTTGGTAATCCCAACAGCTGACGGCCTCATTATCAGGCTACCAAATACAAAGACTAATAGTTTACACCTGTAAACAAGCCCTGGGATGACATTCAAGAGAGGCTGGTATTTAATGACCTTGATCATAAATGCTTCTTCCAGACTTTAATCAAATGTAAAGCCTACTTCAAGGACAAACACGTGCACGCACAACAGGGACACTGTCTTGTGTTTTCTTTTCTTTCTTTCTTTCTTTCTTTCTTTCTTTCTTTATTTGAGTGATTGTCTTCATTGGAGTTGTAGGCAGACAGACAGCTCCAGCACCATCTGTATTTACATCTGTATGCATTCACCTATCACACCATCCCCCCCTAAGAAATACATATGACCGGTTCAACTGGGAATTGTGCCATCAAAAAGATTTCCTACCCCCGTTCCTCCAGCAACCGTTGCTATGGCTGCCCACAGACACTTTGCGAGTGTGTGTGAGTTTGCATGCATGCAGATAGATCGATGCATGCGCGCTTCAGATTGCTGCATTAGGAATTCTGATTCCAGCGTAGCCTCAAGTCTGTTCATTTGTGTGTTTGTGTGTGCTTACTTCTAATTTAGGGAGCATGCTGCCACCTCCACCTTACAGTGTTCATTCAGAAATGCACTGGCTCAAAAACCATCCTAACTAGTCATCTGGTCCTCAGTATTCAGTCTTCAAATCTGCCAGTGGCATGAGATAATATTGTTTTCAATGCTAATCAAGCTGTTTCTAAAATTCTCTTGAATCAAGGCTCTTTTTCTTGGGCAGATCTTTACAGATTCCTGGAGAGTGTACAGAAACAAAACTGATTTGGATCAAGTCACTGAATAATTGTACCACCGTTGCCATTTTAAAAAAAACTAGGACAATAGGACAATATTTATTTCATTATTGGGCAACCTGAACAGGCCCCATGGCATTGTGGGCATATTGTCTTTAGATTGAGAGCACATATTCTGAAAAACAAGTTCATGAATTTTAGAATTTTAGAACTCAAGGCAGATGATTTTTTCTCTGGTTTTAAGCAACTTGAAAATATAGGAGTAGAAGATTTGTTAGTGGTAATTGTTTGTTTTGCAGTATTATTAGGTGGACATGCCTTTACGTATCGTTAATTTTATTAGGAGGCTGTGTTCTGTATGTTCTTGTGTAGCTCTGTGCTGTCCCACTGTGGTGTGTGTGTGTGTGTGTGTGTGTGTGTGTGTGTGTGTGTGTGTGTGTGTGTGAGAGAGAGAGAGAGAGAGAGAGAGAGAGAGCATGTGATTGGTGGAGGGATTAAATAGTGAGGGGTGTTTATCTTGCAGCGATGCAACTGTCAATCCTGATTAAGACGCATGCTCCCTGGCCTCATCCTCCTCCTCCTCCTCCTCTTCTTCCTCCTCCTCCTCCTCCTCTTCCTTGGCAGATTACTGGATGGGCACATATGGTAGCACTCTGCACTAACACTACCCACATTCTCTAGCTTTGCATCTGTCCAATGTCAGAGAGGAGAAGAGAAGAGAAGAGAAGAGAAGAGAGGAAGAGGAAAGGAAGAGGCAGATATGTTGTAGAAAGAGATGATAGATGTGAAGAGAAGGCAAAGAACAAAGACAAGATGAAGAGGAGAGAAAGGAGGGGGAGGAGGAGGAGGCCACTGAAGTAGAGAGAGAATAAAAGCGCAGAATGAGGGGAGTGGAGCGAGGGAGGAGGGCTGGAGTAAAGGGAGGACAAGTGACAGTGGAGATGAAAGAAGGGGCAGGGAAGAGGGGGAGGACAGTTGCCTTTTGCCTCTGCGGCACATGAACACCACCATCATGTCTCCTGACACACTTCACCAAAAAACTGGGGGGCCCACATGTGAAAGCCGTTTCAGTTTGGGTTTGATCATCGACAAAAGAGGGGTTTTTTTTGGTTAAGTGACAGGAGTTTAACACAGAATCTTGAGGTTTGTACAAAGTGGAAGGTTTCTCGCTGTGTTCCTTCGTTTCATCTGAGCACCGCTTTGTAGTTGGCATTTCACAAGATGAATGCTCATCCAAATGGAAAGAGACCGGAAACTTCACATATCTTCAAATCTGCTTTGTTGACATTTTAACAATTTAAAATAATGTGGCAGTGTAGGTTGCAATTTTTCCAGCCTAATATCATTGGCTTAATACCAGTAGCATTATTTTGATTGGCAAGGTTAAGTCATTGCATGAACCCCTTTGGCCTCCTCTCTGTTTTTTTATAACCTTTTCTCCCACTCTACTTTCATTTGGTCATTCGTTCGGTCAATCCTCCATTTTCGGACACACATCCTGTTTGATGTTTTGTGTGAAATTCATGCTGCCAGATAAGATTGCAAGACAGTCTAATCTACTTCACACATGAGGCTTAATTCCTCTCATGCTACCAGGCGATCCACAGCCAACATCGTTCTTCAAAAATGACTCGGTGTGAACTGACTGGTTCACACTCAGAAATGGATGCGACAGATTGCGCTGTAGGAAGATATCAGAAATGCTCCTGTACATTCCATGGCTCATATTATAAATATGAAATTTACTGCGAGCTGCCACATGCGTTTAAGGGCATACCTCCACTAACATCATGCCCACCAACATGCCCCCCTTTGGCCAATCAGTGTGAAAAGTTAATCATCGCTTCCTTGCCCCGTGATCAACCTTTCCACAAAGTTTCATGCACATCCTGCTGACAAACAAACAAACAAACAAACAACGAAATGGGGTGAAAACATAGCCTGAGATGAGATCAGCCGAGGGCATGATGTAAAAAAAAAATGAATTTCCACCTTGCAGATGAATAAAACTGGGTCTGACTCTGTGTCAAGGTGACAAGGTGACAGAAACCCACTGAGATAAGAATAAGACACCATGAGGGATCAGAGAGCCTACAGAAATGACTTGAATGAGAAATCATTTAGTTCCAGTGGTCGCATAGTGTTAAATTTATACAGCATATCCAAAACATCTCTCTTTGGGAAAGTATTTTCGGCAAATTGCCACCTTCCAGTGAGGACACTTGTCCAATACCAGTGAAATGCAGTGATGACGGTGAGCCATGATTTGCCTCCAGATCGTGCTTGGCCAGCGTGCAGTCAAGGTTACCCATGTGTATTTTGGTTTTATGCACTATTATTCTGGGCAACATCTAGTGACTCATTAGCGCAATTTTTCCTTATCCCTGAAAGCACCATGTCAGCGATTTTTCTCAAAATGACCTATAGTTTCACTGAATACCCATGATCCATGGGGATTTATTTACGAGTGCTGTGCAGGTAACTAACTTGAGACACATTTCTGTGAGGCATTTTTGCATCCTGTGTTCAACAAGGTTATTTTTTTTACTCAGCAGTCTCATAAGGACAAATGAAAACCTCAGTCCTTTGTCAAAAATGTTTGGATCCCTGGCTCCAAAAACCTTCACTTTGCTCGACTGGTGACCTTTCTCTCAGTTCCTCAGGGCCACTTTTATAGAAAGGTCTCATAATCAAAGTTGATCCTAGAAATAGATAGATAGATAGATAGATAGATAGATATTTTTGTAAATAATTCAGTTTGCTTTTGATGTGTGTTCAAGTCTAGATACATTTTGTTACAATAGGAAACGCCCTGATATTATTATCACTGCTGATTATTAAGGCTGATCCATTTTAATCAAGCCATTGATTAATTAGTGAAGGGAGTCTCCGCTGACCACGATTATGGTAAGTTGATTAGTCCTCCAGCCCATGCCAGTGAACGTCTGCACAAAAGAAAACCTGCATGCCAGTAGCCTGGATTCATTTACCTCTGCAAGTTAATAGTGTGTTTAATGGGCCATCTGTGTAACTAAACACTGATTTTGGGCTTAATTAGCTTTAGTGCCTGCAAATTTGCAGCATCACAGTGATGCACAACACAGAAGTAACTGAGCAACAGTGGCACAGGCTGCACAGAAGCAGCTGGTAGCTGAGCTACACAATGTCAAAAATTTCTGCAGTTTTTATTAATATGTCATTTGTTATTTGATTATTTAAGTATTTGATTAATCAGCAGGAAAGAAAGGGGATTGGGTTGGGGTAAGTCAGGCACAACCCTACTTCTTGTCAGATGTAAACATTATAAGTATGTTAAGTCCAAATCAAAGATGGAATTCAAGGTTATGTCATTTTGTATAAATGCAGCGCAGGGTGTATTTTAATGGTGCTGACCTTGCTGATAGTCAGATAGGACAGCAGCGTCATGTTTTGACAGCCTCAGTCCGTCTCCTCTAAGTGTGAACTTTAACTCTTAGAGCTCTTCCAGGCATTCCCACCCAGCTGCCCTTTAAAGCCCCTAATTCCAGTCCTCTTCCTTTATGCCTCTGAGCTCGTTCTTCTTCATTATCTGCAGCCCATAATCCCCCACCTCCCCCTTCTAACCTCCACCCACACACATACACATAGATGCATACACACACACTCACACACACACACGACAAAGTCCCTGTAGATTCCCATGCCCCCACTCAGTGTCTTGTGTTGAAATGTAACACATGCACGTATAAGCCAACACACACACACACACACCAGCACACACAGACACACTCACTGACAGCTGTCACTGGCAACAGTTTCACAGCTAGATCTGCAGAGGGATGTGATGTGTCCAGTGTAGGGACAGACTGGGACTGTCTAAAAGCTGTTATCACGAGGCCCTGCACAGACGCTGCCTGCTGCTGAAGTCGAGGCGTTCAGTACCGCAGACTGTCACGAGTTGATTGACAGAGCTTTCAATAAGTGGGGACTGGCATGTGTGCGGCTTTTAAAGGTGAAAAATGTGGCCATGATTGCATTGCTTGGTCCAAAATACGTCCTTGTTTTAGTCATGATGGAACGAAATGGTAATAGAAAATCTTTTTTTTTTTCCATTCACAAGTCACAGGCAGAGTGTACTGGAAGTCAGAGAGATGCATGAGTCACGCAATATTTTTTCTGTTACAAGTTCAGGCACTGAAACAAGGCTGTGAGCTTGATCTGGTGGCTCGTGGGTAGTGGCTATTACACACAAGGTGCTCATTATCATGTCTGAAATGCCCTTAAGCAAGGCATCTAACTCCAAAGTGCTCTCTGAATGAATGCATGTGCAGTGTGTTTTAGGTAGGAATACTGATATAGGGGAGAAAAAGTCCAATTATGTTAAAGCAACACTATACATGTCTGGCACAGCAGCAGCCGTACTTCCTCATTATTTCCAATCAGTTTTCAGTGCATTTCTCATAAACATCTTTTCTCTGTTTATGTGCAAAAACAGCAACAACAACAAAAAAACTCTGCACAACTCTAAAACAAAGACATAAAAACACAAGAAACATGTATTTATTAAATTATTTTTATACCTCTGAAATCAACTCAAGAAAAAATAAGCAGTCCTTGGCACTCTGAACAAATGGGTTTGGACTTTTTTTGAACACATACATGAAGTGTATTTGTTGAATAGCAGTATATCTGAAGTATATGTGTCTTGACATGTTTAGCTCTGAGTGTCAATCTGTAAATCTTAAAGGAAAAAAAAAAGACACGCCTTCTCGGTGAAAACCACTCGGCCACAGAACGTAGATGGATTCAACAGCACAGATAAAATTGGCTGCAATATTCCACGAGTCCTGGAATATTGCAGCAGAAAATTGGGCATCCTGGAATATTGAATGGGAAAGGCTGTTCTATCCATCCACTCTTCTAATTCAGAAATGCCCAGTATTTGCTTTAAATTTTTATTTAATTTGCCATTAACACTGCACAGTATGCATATAAGCCTGCCTCCTGTTTGATTTATGTAAAGTAATAGATTTGTACCCACAGTATGAATATCAAATGGTGGCTTCATTCTGTAGAGGTTGGCTACTCTCCCATTTTACCCTCTTTGGTAGTGAATGTACTTGGCCTGTTGAATCGCCAGTGGCTGCAGTTTATTCTGTGCAAGCTTAAGAAGAAATTTGTTATATAATTTTTAAAAACTGTTTACAGTCTCTTTAATTAGAATAGACCAGGAGGTGATAACGGATAAATATAATCTGTGAAAAAAAAAAAAAGAAGCTTTCTGTCTGTGACAATCTCTTATTTCCTTTTTCCGGCGTTTTGTCATGAGATGATGCCTCCCTCTCTCTCTCCCTCCCTCCCTGCCTCTCTGTGTGTCTCAATTCAGTTCAGTTCAATTCAATACAGTTTAATTCAATTCAAATGATTTTCTATTGGCATGACAGGAGAGAAGCATATTTTGCCAAAGCAGTGCATGCAGCTGTAGCATCTTGTGTACATTAACAAATGACTCATAATAATTAAAAATATAAAAAGTCTATAAATATCAGTGTTACCCACAATAGCCCCCACCCCCTCTCTCTCTCTCTCGCTCTCGCTCACTCTCTCTCTCTCTCTCTCCCCCCCATGCCTTGGGGTGGAGTGCAGAATTTCTCTTAAAGGAATGAGATTATCATATATATGAATGCAAAGGGGCCGTGAGCTGCAGATTGTACAGTTGGGGGAGGAAGGTCTGACTCTCTTTATTTAACTGGTGATTATATTTATGAGACTGTCAGCAGTGTAGAAACTGCCAGTGTGTGTACATGTGTGTGTGTGGGTGTGTGTGTGTGTGAGTGTGTGAGTGTGAGAGAGAGAGAGAATGGTAGAGAGAGATCTTTAGGTTCTTTTCTTTTCTTTTTCCAGTGTTTGGTCATGAGATGATGCCTCCCTCCTTCCTTCCTTCCCCCCTCTCTCTTTCTCTCCCTCTCCCTCGCTTCTTCTCTCTTTCACTCTCATCCCCCTCTCTCCACTCGTGCTCTCTGTCTCAGGCGATCATCCAATAATAGCGCAAATTATGCACAGCTGGTATTAATCAACACTGTCTAATTAGCACCTCAAAGCCACCTGGGTAATTGCCAAAAAAAATACAGCGGCAGGAAAAACATGACTGACGGTTTGTGCGTGTGAGCTGGTACCTGCTGATCAGTTGACTGCATGCGTTGTGTCCGGGCCAAAAGTTTTTTCCTGCGACATCATTCTATCAAGAACAGATTCAGCACAGTCCCCCAGTGATGACGTGTAGTTATTTTTGAGTACGAGAAGAGTGTTGCGGGAGCTGCGAAAATTTACAGAGGAAGGTGTGAAGATTGCTAGTTAACTTTATATTTTCACAATAAAAGTATTGTGCACATCCAGAGCTAAAGTTTAAAGGGTGTCTTTCTTTGATGCATAGTTGACGACAGACAAAACAACTTTATTTCACTTCTCTAGCTGATTGGTCACCATGTTGATGCGGATATTGATTGTGAAGATTGTGCCATTGGTAGCTACTCAGCAGGATGAGAGCGGAGGCATGACAGAGGCATGACGGTTAATGCCACTTGTCCAAAGCAAAAACTTTTTTTTGGTCATATGATACATTTCCTGAAATATAAACAATCACTTTTCTCTACATCAGAATAATTTCATTTGATTGAACAGACATATTGTATGTTTACTGTCTCTTTTCTCACTTCTTACTTGTTTATTTGTTTTTCCAAGATTTATTTTTGATTGCTTGTTCAGTAAACCAAGGTTAAGGTTAGAGAAAGGGTAAGTTTAGGCATAAAAACCACTCGGTTACCGTCATGTAACAAAACGTTTGCAAAAAAATGGGCACCACTATCGCTTCATGCTGGACCTCGGACGCCTGTTAGTGAAGACTAAGTGATTGCAAAAGTTCATGTGATATATTACAAACAAATGAAATCCATTCATCTTGAAAAGTAATTAAGAATGCAGTTGTATGAGTTTTTAGGAGGCAGGGCTCATGTTTTATCACTGTACATGTTAATTTAACCACCTTACATAAACTAGACATCACAAAATATTATCCAGTAATGATGCTAGAATTGACCAGTCAGTGTCAGCAGTAGTGCAGTGTCATACACATGCCAGCTATACCACCTCTCCATATTTTGAATATGATATGTGTTCCATGTTTTAAGAAAGTTTTCTTGCATTGTTGTCTTTGGCAACAGTTGATCTGTCACTCGCAGCTAAGGGACCATCTCAAAAGTACATACACAAGGAAACAAAAATGCATTAAAGCAAAGAAAAAATGTATAAAGCATAAAATGACATTGCGAAAACTCATGTGCTAAAACAACTCTAAAACATGCAACTTTATCAGGTTTTGCTTTTTTTTTTGTTCACCTTAATCCATTTTTATTTTCTTGTGTATGTACTTTTTAGACATTCCTTTAATTTGCAGAGTGGGTTTTCTCACCAGAGACAAAGATGGAAAATTTCTCTCTTAAAACATTTCGCATTATCAGAGAGGTGGGTCATCAGTTTTTCTTACAATTACCAGCTGATTACAAATATGATACTTGTTTAATGTTATGACATGGCCATTTAAAGATATTTGCTTGCAAAGTCTTAATGTAAGCTATAATATGTCACTTAAAACCAGTTTGAGGGAATTTGACCATTTTGTCAGAGGGAGTTTGCTCTGAGGCCGTCTGATGTCCAGTTGTACTAGACTTTTCAAAGTTTTCCTGAGAGCTGAAACCTTTTAGTCTGAGGAAACGATGCTGTTTTGTCTGAGGTCTGAGGTATGAGGATGTCCGAAAATGTAGGATTGCAGGATGTAGGATGCAGGATTTTTTTAAGTATAAATATGCCTGAATAAGGCAGAGTAAGGCAGATCAGCCGGCTAGTTTCAAGAAGAGGGCATTTTTGATTGATTTTAAGACTGAATATAAGACTAAATGACTTAAGATGCAGATTTAGTTTGCACCTGCTGAACAGAAATCGTACCTGCCGCCTATTTCTGATGACTGTTCCTGCAGTCTGGTAACATTTTTCTATTCTCTGTTTTTGGACCATTAAAGTCACTAGGTTGGACAGTGGAGCCAGCAGGCACAAAAATAATAGTAAGAAAACAGATGCCATGCTTAGTCAGCCTGGATATTGTGAACAGCTGTTTTCCCAGGTCAAAATACTAAATGTCCAAACACTTTACATAACAGAATTAAAGAAAAAACCACCTTGAAAGTTGAACACATAAGTCTACAAGCAGGAGGGAGCAAAGAGAGGAAGAATTAAGGAGATATGTTCTGATACCACAAGGGCTTATTTTTATTCAGATTCCTGTTTTCTTTTTTTATATATAACAAAATGAATAAATCCAACCCATACTGGGATACAATCACAACGTAAAAAAAGTTAGACACATGAGAGCAACAACTGAAACCACCATAATAAGGAAATTTAAAGATTTAAAGTCAAAAGAGGTTTTTTTTGTATGTGTTTCGGTGTTTGGAAAGTGGTGACAGTGTGGCTGTATCGCAGTGTCATACAGTGTTTGTAGTTCCCCGGTTTGCGTAGCTGCAGTGTCGTACATGGCTTTCCCTGGAAAATGTGCGAGCTGTCTCTCGCTAGATCTTGAATGGGGTTAGCTCTCCAAAGGCCCATGAAGGTTTGAGGAGGAGCACAGTCTACAGGACAAGGTGACCCACTTACTGGAAAAAAACCCTTTCCTTCCTCTCTCACTCCCTCGCTTCTTCACTTCACCTCCCTCTTTTCTCTTTCATCTCCCACTTCTTCCTCACTGTGGTTTTATTTCACTGCTCTTTTGACTTCTATCTATTCTAGTCTTCTGTTCTTTGCCTCAATCTGAGTGTGACTCAAACGCTCAACATGTGCACGATGCAAAAAAAAAACAAAAAACGGAGTTTAAAGTTAACACATGTTAACTGAAAACTCGACAGCAGCAAATCTGTTATTACTATTAAAGTCAGCTGTTCAAATGTTGATGGACGTGAGCTCATGTGCTCAATGTCCTTTTGTTTTGGTTTTATTTGGAAAAGTCAAAACAGCTTTGTCTGAATTTCTAAGGCAATGCCTCTGTGCAAATGCAGTTAAAAGCTTCATAATTGTCAATGAAGTAGAGGCTGGTAGTAATCAATATATATAAACAGTACTGATATGGGTCTGTGTGTCTGACATAGAGTAGGCTTGATGAATACAAGTTTACAATTAGTTTTTATTCACCTGGAATTCAGAGATTTAACAAAATACTTTATGTGCTGTAACCATTTTGTCTTAGTGTTTCAGAGATATTTAACACCTCAAACATCTTTACTTTATTATTTATTACTGATAAATTAAAATTATTCTGTTAATGTGGAAATGGGAACGATGTGCCATAAGGACCCAAGAGTCTGCAGGTTCCCATTCCAACCAAACAGCACACCTGCTTGTTTCTTAGTGAAACTTCCCCCAGAGAAGTGGAATGAACTGGTGAAACTGTGTTTGGACAAAATAAAAACCTGATTTTTTTTCATTCATATTCAGCAAGAACTGGAAGTCACCCCACATCCTGACCCTAACCATAAAGTCCCAAGGAAATAATCTCACATGACCTCTACTTCTAATAAAACAAAGCATCTTAATTGGTGACAGCATCCTGCACTAGTGGGTGTGAAAAAAAATTCAGTCAGTAAAACCTTCCCAAATCTTTAAACATCCTCTCTCATCCATCTATCCCTTCAAATAAAATTGTGTTTCTCTCACAAACTGAGATCCTATTGGGTTCGGGCTCGGTCTGTCTTATTGGTTTACACTTGTGAATCCCTGCACTTCATCCCACACAAACATCCTGGATCAACAAAAAATACATCAAATCAAGAGAGTCCATTTCATAGGGTCTTTAACCACCTCTAACCCTGTGTCTTAACTTCACCATCCATTTGTTGGCCAGCCACAGCACTTCTGCCAGGAATACAAGTGGGGAAAAACTGCACTACCCATCCCAGTGTGTTAACGCCTACGGTCGTGGCAAGTGTTGTTATAGAGACTGACCACTAAGTGGTGCTCAATTACCATATCAGACACATCAAGCACCTCCAGCGTCTGCTCTGTATCACGCATGTATGAATAGATGAGGGAATGGTAGAGATCACTCTAGTTTGATGCTGAAGTAGCCTTTTCTGCCCAGCATAGATATAGCTTACATGTATTTGATCTGTACACATTTAACCAACAACTGTGCTTAAACTGTGCTTTTTTTGTGCGTTTAATGCTCTGAAAGTCTCAGTATCATGTACTCTTGATATACAATTACAACCACAATTCACAAATGGCAGATGCTTTTATCCAAAGTGATATACATATGAGATTTTTATACACCACAAGCAAAGATTTAATCAGGAGAGAACAATGACTTCAAGTGCCAGAAAGCTCTGGTTCTGGTCCAGAGGACAGAGGAGCCACAAGGCAGTGTATAGGGAGAAAGCATAGAGGCAGATTTTTTTTTTTTTAATGTGTGTGTGCGTGTGTGTGTGTGTGTGTGTATATATGGGGGATTACACAATCCATTAGGTGAGAAAGTGTTCTCTATGCTGGACAGCCGACTGTCTTACATTTCCTTTACAATATTTTCTGCCTGCAACACCACCGAGTAAGTCCCTCGTAGCTCTCTGTGTGGTCTTAAGATTGTCCTTGTCTCCTACCCAGAAGCCACTGCAGCTCTGTGAGTCAGAGCCCGCCTATATTCTGCCCCACTTACTGTAACAAGACTCCTGCCTGCTGACCTCTGAATTTCTCCTCTAGATAGCTGATGTGCATGTGTGCATGTGTGTGTGTCTGTGTGAGAGAAAGAGAGAGAGCATTTGCAGATAACGTGCCTGGGTGCCAAGATGTGTACGTGGACCTGCTGCATGTTGTGTCTTGACGTCTGTTGCATAGTGTTGCTTTACCTCTGGTCCTGAGCTGACCCGTGGTGTTCTCCCTCTCTGGCAGTCCCGGTAGTCATGTGGAGGCGGTGGCCACCAGAAGGAAGCTGTATAGTGCCGTTCCAGGCAGACACTTTGTGGTGGTTCGTCCCTACACTCCCCAGGCAGAGGGAGAGATCAACCTCTACAAGAACGACCGGGTCAAAGGTGAGACTGAGAGCAACCTCAGTCTGGTGGTCACATCTTTGCATTGTTATTTATTTATTCATTTTTATCTGTTGCTTATGTTGTTGTTTTTTCCTACACTGAGGTGTTTGGCCTAGTGTTTTCTAAGGTTGTCCTCCAGCTACAGTGTCCAAAGCTTGATGTCCAGTGTGGATATACTTTTCAGAAATGTCCCCAAGTGTTCAACACCTGTTCGAAGCTACAAAGTGATTTACATAACAAGTAAACACACCATCAAGATAAGAGCATAAAAAGTAAACATAATAAAACATGGAACATAGGACCTGATAAAACAGAGCACACAATAAATACAGTAAAAATTAAACCAGATCTTACAGTAAGTACAGTAAAACATTAGTAGTAAAAGATTGGCAAGAAACAGCAGATTGCTATAAGAAATCCCTCTTGTAAAAGTGAGTTTTGAGGAGTGATTTAAAAGAAGATACGGAGTTGCTAACCTAAATTCCTCAGGTAGGGCGTTCCACAGCTGCGGGGCTCTGATGGAAAAGGCCCGGTTTCCCTTAGTAATGAGGCGAGCTGTGGGAAGAGTTAAGAGGGTGAATACAGGATATCGAAACTGAAAGATTACAAAATAAACTACCGTATGCACTGATTCATTGCTGCTATCAGCTCACAGTGTATCTGAAAATGAAACACCAAGGGGAAAGAAAGTCTTATGAAATTACATCAATAAGCTCTATGGTTTCTCAGGCATTTGGCTGCATATGGGGTGACACTGTATGACAGTGGATGATCACAAAGTGGAAAAAAAAAAAATCAATACTGGAAGAAGCTAAGCGATGACAGATGACCATCTAGTCCAAATGCTCCAATTTGATGGCCACTAATGTCAGCTGGGGTCATAGGGAGCAGTGTTTCAGAAATTGTGACCAAATATTCTTTTGTGACGTTATTTTGTTTTATGCTGTTTTTTAAAATGAAAAGCATGTCACTTTTGCCCTGTCCTCATTTATTTTGCCTTTTAGTTTCTATTGCTATTACACACCGAACCTTCGGCTGCTCTCCAGAATCACCTGAGCCACAGTTCTCTCAGGCTAAAAATTATCATAGAGCTATAATTATTATTCTGCCCAGCTACAGTATGAACCCACACTCCCAAAAACCAAGCGTCTCGCCTTGCACATAACTAGTAGCCAGTGTTACCTTTGAACTTTATAATTGGCTTAATCATATATTGAATTTATCAGGAATGTCACAAAAATTGATGCTTAGACCAAGTCATTATCAAACTTTGAAAAAATACCAGTGCGGGTGTTGTTCCTATCAATAGTATCGACAAAACTTGATTCATCCCTCTGTAACTCAGTGTTCTTTTAACATTTGAGTGTGGGCTAATATAGCTCTATACTGGGTGTTTAAATACAGAAATATTTAAAGTTGCAGTCACACTTACAGGAATGCAAATAAAAATGAGAGAACACAATCAGACGGTTGTATTTATTGTTATAGCACCACATTTCATGCAGGTTCTTTCATTTGAAATGAGCGTTTTGTTGGGTTGTTTTGTCTTCTACCTGAAGGCTGTAGAGGCCAAATCTGCGCTTGTAACTCACTGTTTTCAGTGTAATGTAGCCTATTTGTGACAATATGAGTGAAAAACATAAATTTTGTGTTTACTTGTTAATATTTATGCAAAGTTTTTAAATGAAGGAGTGAGAGCTTTTGCTGTGGTATCAAATCAGGTATCAAGCTTTGCAGAATTTCCTTGGTATTGGTGTCAACTACCAAAATCCTGGTTTAATGACATCCCTATTATAGATAATATATTATTTATAGCAGGTTTCAGTTTAAGTACACTGTAGTAAACTTACAAATGTAGGTTTGCCTTTGTTTTCACACCGATTGTTATTCAAATGTGGCTGTTAAATTTATCTCAAGGGATTTCTGTTGTTTCATGATGTTTTGTGCTGTGAAACTAAAGTGTCTCTCCTATCCTCTCACCCATCTCTCACCCAACCTGTGCGCTCCCTCTCCATCCCCCACCTGTCCAGTTCTGAGCATCGGAGAGGGGGGTTTCTGGGAGGGCAGCGCCCGTGGCCAGGTGGGCTGGTTTCCAGCTGACTGTGTGGAGGAGATCCCGGCCAAGGCCAGCGAGGAGAGGAGCTGTAAGTCTGACCCCCTGGGGCTGTGGGACGGTGGGAGGCTGGACAAACAGTTATGTAGGACACACACTGGTTGCCATCACCCAGTTTTGGAGAAAAAGGATGGCGGGGGGCAAAGACAGCAAGCGTAGGCTGGTTGCTGTAGGTTCCTGAGGCGCTTTGATAGCATGTGGTGACTTTTTACTCCATGTGCTGCCTGCATCAGGGCCTCTCTGGTCCTCTGTGTGCCCGTCTCTCGGTGTCTCCTCAGGCTGTGACACACAAGGCTAAGCGCTACATTGCCCTGCTAACTCAGCTGTGCCCTGATGTCCTCTGGGTGCATGCTAATGAACAAATCACGCCATGCTCTGTTCCCCATTAATGCCACATTTTTCCTTGTCCTTACTTTATCTTTGACTCTCCCTTCCTCTCTCTTTCTGTGTGTTCTCTGGTTAGCGAGTGCCCTCAGTATGTCTATGAGTGATTTTTTTAAAGAGGTGTCTCTTTTCTGTTTGTCCTACCTTCTTCCTTGTCCCATGATCTTTTTAACTCTTTTATACTACATTCTCTGATGTTGTTTACTTATTGACATCATCAGAAAGAGTAGTTTTGCCAAAGTCAAGTCCCTGCGCCCACCCGCGTTCCCTCCATCTCTCCCTCTCCTGATCTTAGGAGTAAGTCGGCAGTGATGGAGGCAGATGGGGAGCAACATGTTCTTCCTCTCTCTCTGGCTGTTTGCCTTCTTCTGGGTGGCTTATTTTAAAGCCTAACCCAAGGCCATTGGCGTAAGGAGCTCTTCTCACACTGTGCCAGATCCAAATTGCCCCTAGGTCTGCCTCCAAAGAAAGCCTGTCAGAAAATGGGAGCACAGTATGGTGGCTTGCAAAGACCCACTCAAAGGCAGCCATGGCCAAGGCCACTGGCCAAGCACGTGTGTATGCTGCAGTTGGACAGGCAGTGAATGGCAGGGGAATGTTGTAGGCATGACAATTGTGGCTGATTACAAGAAGAATTGAATAGCCACACACAAATTCCATCATTTTGACGTGAGAACGGCATGAAAAGTATTCTATCTATTCTGTTCTTTTTGCATGAGACATTGTCATAGGCAGCAGGTCTCTATTTTTTTGATGGACATTTACCGCTGTGTCCCACTGTGGGTGACAGACCAAAAGAGTGACTGAGGAAAAAACAGGCAATGAAGAAATATGTGACAGTCCAGAATGACGTACCAGGCTCTGTGATAGTCTGGCTTCCTGTCCAGGATGTTACCTTGCCCTCTGCCCTGTGCATGCTGAGATAGGTTCCAGCTCTATCCCAAATCTGACAAGGTTAAGTGAGAATAGAAAATAGATGGATGGGATAAATGAACAGTCTCAGAGTGGACCAAGTGGATCTGTCCACTCTTCTCTTATTTTTGCCATCATATGTGTCCATTTTACGTATGTGAATTTTATGATATGCTGAAATGTCATGTTTTCAAGTTTTGTGGCGTAGTATAAAGTGAACGAAAAACACCGTGCTCTGAAGTGGCTGGGGTTGGCACAATCAGCAGGACTTTGCTTAACCATGTCAAGCAAGAGCCATGTTTACTATTTACCTAGCTAGCTAACATTAGCTAGCTATCAGTACCAAATGTTAGCTAATGTTTCAAAATGTTAACCATGACCTTTTCCTAACCATAACCAAATAGTTTTGGTGGTTAACAAAGCTAACAGAGCAAGTGAAAGTAGCTAAGGTGGCTAATGAGCTAACGTTTTGCACATGCATGAATGTTAAAAGTCCATCCATAAAGTTGCCCCCCCCCCTCAAAAAAAAAAAACATTGTTAACATTAATAAATAATTTTGAATAATATAGTAATATTCAATGAAAGCACAATGCAAGCGGTGCTAATTATAAATGTAAAACAGTGTTTTTAAGTGTTAAAAATTTACGGCCGTTACAGTTTATAATTTAAATGTATAAGGGCTGTTGCATTATTATGTGGCATAGTTTCATTTGATTTTCTTATTTGATCTCAAAGGGACAGTATACAGCTCAAACATACTGTATGTCACTATTTGATGCCATATCTTGCTTTGTTTTTTTTTTGACACTACAATAAATGTGTTTTTTGGAGAACAGTTTGATGTAGTTGCATTATTCAAGGTATTTCCTCTAGTTTTAGAGCTTCTTTTGAGTTTCTAGTTCTTGTAAAGCTACTTTGATGGAGGTACAGTCGTGCCTGACAGCAATTTTTTCATGTCCCCCCCAGCAATCACTCTCTGAACTTTTGCTGTTTATTTTCCCCCCTGAGAAACTGGACAGAAACCTCCTTGAAACTTACTGAGCTTTGCATCCCGTAAAACAATTGACAGCAAAATCCACACAAGAATAGCGTGAACTCGACATAAAAGCAGGTCATCGTGTGTCACAGGGTACGAGGCGGTTTTCAGGTGATGCAGTGCGCCCTCTGGTGGCCGTACTGGAGGTTTTACAGGTGCTGAGAACACTGTTTTCAGCCCAAACTGATTAAAAACAGGTTGAAAATCTGAGCTGGTTTTGTCGAGCGTGCACTAAAGAGAGAGGTGCCAACTTCTGCCATCTGTTTTTTGTGTGCCCAAAAAAAAAAAAATCCATTCATTTTTCCATAATGACTGATTATACAGTGTTATAGATGATTTACAGTGTCAAAGCACATTAGCTATGAATGACAGTGTACAGGTACACAGGAACTGCAGTCACTGTTTTCACATTTCTAAAACAGAGAGAGAGAAATCAAGAGCACACAGACTTCTCTAAATGCTCTAAACCTGTAGCATAATGGTTTTCAGGCTTTTCATCATCTCACATTGCTCTGCTTTTCAAAGATGTCTAAACGGCTGTAGATGTCACGGCTAAACCTTGGCGACTTTCAAACTGACAGCTCATCAGACGTCCGTGTCTTAGACTACGTCATCTGAGATTAGGGGTGTCAATCTGAACCGTAAAAAAACACAAACTGTTCAATACACAAAACACCCGACGGAGTTCTCACCGGTGATGGTTGGATCTCCTGGGCGACTGAGAGTTACCTCACCGTGACTGCTTTTATATTTCACTCATTCATTATATTTTGGTGGAAGTGGGAGGTGAAAAGTTTTGCACTTTTGCCTTTGAAAGGATATTTGTTGATTTCTTGTATTCTCATCAAATCTCTGAATGAAAAAAAAGTTTTCTTTGCCAATGAGAGAAAATGCAGACAACATTGGAAATGGTCATTTTTTTCACTCTAATGTACAAAACAAACCAAAGCTGTGACCCAAACACTGCAAAACAAACTGAACCGTAGGGTAGCTGAACTGTCACACCCCCATGATCTGAGATGTATGACAAAAGTCTTACAGCACTGAACATCTGACCTGCACGCTCGCACACAGCCACGACCTCCACGACGCCTCCTGTAGCCCTTGTAGATTTTGATGTGTCCTTCACTCTGCCTGCCTTCCCAAATGAAACGTGATGCAAATTTGGTTGAAAAGCAGACTTGTGGTTGGCGTGCTGCCCAACATGACCGTCCTTGCTATGTGATGCTGCTGCTGCCTCTGGCAATGCTGATTTGCATTGAGAAGGAGGATTACAGCGATTAGACCTCCTGGGCCGTGAACGTCTCAGCAAATCTCTGCTGTCACGTTGGAAACCTCAAACCTCCAAAAGAGGCTGCCTGGTCGTTGGGCTGGTTTGTGTGAGTGCAGGGTAAAAGGGAGGGGGGGCATTGGGTACATCAGGTTGGTACACCTTGTCACAGATGTCCCTTTGAATAAATCAAGAAAGGAGTTCTGAACGTCTTCTTTTCAGATTGTTCTCGATGCCCTTGGCTTTAATTAAACAAGGCGTTTGGACGGGGCCCATTTGACCCGCTGGTAATGGAACTCACTCTTTGACCGTGCGCAGATTTTTTTATGCAGCAGCATTAAAATGTCCCTGATGGGTAGGGCTCCCGTCTTGTTGAAGCCTGTTTTTGAATAGACGGTCTTTAAAGGTTAATAGAGACGCAGCCTCGGGTTATATCAAGTCACAGCACAGCTCCATCAGAAACGCCCTTTGGGAGAAGCTTCAGTCAGGGAGCTGAGCTTCACCAGAGCGATGACATTACAGCAACATAATCAGCAGCAGTTCTCACCCAGAGCAAACTGAGATAAGTGCGACAGTGGAATCAGGCAGGATTTGTAAACAGAACCGCAGCCTGGCCTCTTGAAAGGTTTTGTGCAGTGCTAGGAGCTGAAAGGCGATAGAGGAGCGTAGTTTTCTTTCTGGCAGCTTTGCAGAGAGGCAAGGCGATGCCCAGGAGCCACACAGGTTTGAGTCGGCAGGTGTGATGAGATGGCCCCGTGGCAGCTTCTCCGTGCCAAAGGAGCCCTGCGGCCGGCTCCGGGCCTCGTCCGGCCCGGCGGTGGTGGTGCGATAGGTGGTTACCGTGTTAATCATGGACCCAGCGTCTCCGTGCATTACTCCACGGCTGCCGGCCCGGCCTGCAGCAGGAGTTTGTCCGGGTCGCCTGGAGCCGGCGAGAAGCTCACCATGCAGGAGCTGAACAGGCGTCTAGCTTCATACATGGACAAGGTACGAGATACATGATGGTGGAAGGAAAAACATGTCACTTTTTTCCCTGCGTCTTATTTCTAGCAATAGATATTGTCCATCATACCTGGTGGATCAAGGAGCACAGGGATGCTTGATGCAGGTGATTTAGGAGTTTATCATATCCTACTGGTGCACAGCAAAGTGCTGGAAATATAATATGTAGACGTAAAGGTTGCTGCCTTTTTGCAGGATTTAGGGTGTGATGTTTTTAGATAGATAGATAGATTGACTTTATTGATCCCAAACTGGGAAATTATTATGTTACAGCAGCATCAGTAGAAACATAAAAATTACACTGTACAATAGAAAGCAGATAGATTAAACAAAATGAATGCAAAATATATACAATAAAGACTATTTTTTTTAGAAAGGTTTAGGTAGTGATGTCGCCAACACAGTCAGCTTTGCAAGGAAAGGAAGTTTGAAACATTAAGACTTTGATCTGCCCGATGATGTCTTGTTTCAACATATCTATACTCGCTGCCAGAGAAATTCCTGAAACAAGTGAAACCACATGGGAAACAAGTGGGATTATCTCATCTGACCGGCAGATTTTTTTGTTTGTTTTACTTGTTTGAAGAAAAACAAGATTTTAACTCTGAATTTGAGACTGAATGACTTGCTGAGATGGAGATTTGTTGCACCGCAGCTCCTGTCTGTCTGAGTCCCTCCATCACATGCGGTGCTACAGATCTGCTCAAAGCTGCAAAGGCTGAGAGGTGCAGATGATGGACTTATATTTCACTGGGTTCTCCAAACACAGGTCCAAACCTCGCATCGCGTTACAGCCAACAAATTAACTGTTATTGTGAATGCATCCTGTTATGGTGCAATGTAATTATACCCCTCAGTCTGACCTGTAATCAAAAGGTGACACATATAATCTCCTCAGACATTTTGAAGTGTCCTTTCGCCCGACTCCATCTTTTTTAAAAACCTCAGAATAGAAAAAGAGCCTCTTCAGAGTTGATTGGGAGCCACAGTGGCTGGAAAAGTGGACTAAATTCAGACTTACCAGCATGTGGCTAATGGCTGCAGGTAATTTCCCACTCTGCAGGTGATGTGTCACGGCTGCTGGCTTCTACAAAGGGCTCGGATGGAGCCAGTTCTGCAGTGGTTTGTCACAAGACCCTGAATCTGAAAGTCTAAAAACACTCAGTCAAGTCAGAATCACTGCAACTAGACTTACTGCTTGCACAGAGATATAAAATGAGATGTTGATGTTTCTTCTCAGTTTGTGTGTTCTGCGCTCTAAGGAAGCATAATGTTTTTCAGAAATATTGTCAACCTTTGCCTCAGCTTATTAAAGTCCATGAGATTATTTGGTAGTCACTTCTGTTTGCAGCTAAGCATATTTAAGTCATCAAGATTATTTACTGAAACTTGACTTTTATTAATGCAAGCAACTTTGATTTAGGTATTATTGATACTGATTATTCATTTATTGCCTCCACTGACAGGGTTGGACAGAGGTAGGTTGGTCATGGGATGGAGTGCTTTCTATTTTAAGATGATTTGATTTATTTTTTAGAATTTGTATATGTTTAATGAACGTAATATATATCCAGAGTATGTTTCCAAGACATTTCTGTAATCACATTGGATGATAAAAGTTACACACTGGCATAAAAATGAGCTATTACTTCTAGAATCCATCTGGAAACAACAGTGTCAGTCAGAGTGAGGCCAGTGTTTTCTTAATGCCTGGAGTTGGTCAGGAAGCCTGGAAAAACTCAGCCAGTCAGTCAGCCAGTCAGTCAGTCAGTCAGCCAGTCAGTCAGTCAGCCAGTCAGCCAGCCAGTCAGCCAGTCAGTCAGACAGTCAGTCAGTCAGCCAGTCAGTCAGTCAGTCAGTCAGTCAGTCAGTCAGTCAGTCAGTCAGTCAGCACTCAATGCTGCTCTTTCAACAAAAAAAGGCACTGAGCAAAGCAAACTGAGTCCCTGTAATTTGACCTGGGATCAGCGTTTGTTAAAACAAGCCTCCAGAATGGAACGGCTGATTGAATGTTGAGGTAAACCAGCAGAGGTGTGACTGACTCACACAGGTCCAGTCCCTGGAGGCAGCCAATGAGCAGCTGGAGCAGCAGATCCAGGAGGAGCTGGACAAGAAGAGCGTGGCTGACCTCTGCGAGCTGGACGGACCCCTGCAGACTGTCAGCCTGCTGCAGGCCCAGGTGGGGGCACAGACACACCTCAGCCGGCAGAGCCACCTGGAGCGCAGCTCTGTGCTGACAGAGCTGCTGCGACAGCGTTATGGCTCCTGTACAATTTGCTGACAGGCTCCTTTCCTAAAACAGCGCTGGAACATGTCTCCAGCCCGTTCGCTTGGCTGACATTATACATTGTGTAATGGAAGAACATTTGGGGCACATTACCCATCAGTCAAATATGTGTGCAGAGTTAAGAGCAGAGGTGAATTTTAGACGGAGGGCGCTGGCCTCAACACTGACAGTGGTTTGGTTTCCCTCCCTGCTGGTGCCACTGGTGTAAAAATGAACGTGATGCAGTGCAGCTGGCATATTGAAGCTTTAGAGGCTCAGTGCGGCCTGAGTGACCTTTACTCCCCTTTAATTTTATAGTAGAAAAACAGCAAAAATAAAGATCAATGCACATGTTTTAGTCAAACCATAATCTGTAATATCCATAGTTTTACAGAGATGATCACTCTTAAAATTAATATTAAAAAGCTACTCACTGCAATTACACTGGTTTTTGTTTCAAATCTAATTGAGGGTTTTCACTAGAGTCAGGGTTTTTTTCCCCATTATTTTTTGTCTCTCCGCTGCTAAATTGGAAGGTTGTCTGTCTTGCACAGGTAGTTCTGGGTAAAAGGATCAGCTTATTCAGTTTTGGTGTTGATCTGGATCTGGAGGTTTGTCAGCTTGCTCCTTTTCATGGGAAAATTCAACATCTGGGACTTCTGATATTATATAGGCTGCAGGTTTGGGGAGTGGCTCAGTGTTTTGGCGAAGGTTCGACCGTCAGACAGAGATCAACGGAATGCCCAAATGTCACTGACGCCTCCTTCACACCAAACGCTTGATGCATTTTTGTGACATGAAGAGGCAGCTTCAGTAAAGAAACAAAGCACTGGCACAGAACACAGCAGAAGCCTTTTGACGGTAGAAAGAAACCCCACAAACAGAACCAGAACTGAAGTTACCAAACACGACAAAACACCACCGGCAAAAAAGAAGAAAAGAGAGAAGAGTGGGTGCGTCCGACACGCCGTGACTAGTCGGAGATTTAGGTTTAAAATGTCATTTGATTCAAATGTCAGCGATCAAGGATGAGCAGCCGTAATGACATGTCATGACAACACAGCAGAACATAGATACCTGTTGTATTAAAATGAAAAAAAAAAAAAAA
>OMLB01054437.1:0-11734 GCA_900302555.1 Myripristis jacobus
AGTTTTATCTCTAAAAAATGTAGTTAATGTGATCAGACTGACCTAAGATTCCATGACTTTGTCCACAAAGAGGATTTCAACAGACAAAATAAATTTTATTTATTTGCATACAACTTTGTGCTTTTTATTCAACTTTTGTATGTTCTTGTTCCAGTCAAAAATGACCGGCCATTAGAAATGAATGGGGGAACTACAATTAGTGTAAAAAACTGAGCTCAAGTACATCCTCATTTGTCAGCTGGGGTCACAGACACACACACACACACACACACACACACACAAGGAACAAACACCTGGGTTCGGGAACCTTTTCCCTGTAGAGACTCTCTGCTACAGGTGCATGACCTGTTGGCAGTTCTCGCAGACGCAGACACAGACACAGACACACACGCACGCGCAGGCAGACACACACACACACACACACACAGACACACACACAAGGAACAAACACCTGTGTTCCCTGTAGAGACTCTCTCTTAGGTGTCTCCAGGTGCATGACCTGTTGGCAGTTCTCCCAGACACAGACACAGACACAGACACACACGCAGGCACACACACACACACAAACACACACACACACACACTCTTTGTGTTCCCGGTCAAAAATGACCGCTCTATAAAGACTCATCATAAAACTGTAATAATACATATATTATCATCATTTGTTTCATTAGTTCTTGAGGGTTAAGTCAATCATGCACACTTGAAGCACAAAGAAATATTAGTCCGGGGTCAGTGCACAAGAAACATCACCATACAATGTGTTTATTCTGCATTTAAGACATTTTTCTCCACCAGAAAGCTCTGTGATGAAACAAGTGCTCTTGCTATGGGATTTTAGTATGGGGGGAAAAGTAGTGACACTGATACTCAGTACTGGCCAGTGTCTGACTGGATGTGAATGTGCTCCAACTGCTACTGCAGCATGAATACATGATGGACCTATGCTGAGGAGTTTCTACAGTGGTTATGCTTATGTTCATCATGGTATTGATGATATCCAAAATTTTTTGGCTCACCACGCAATGACTGGAAAACAAAAGAATTTCAGAGAATGTTTTAGGTTACTTTGTGTACAGGCGTGTTATAGACAGCCAGTCATGAGGCTGTTTGATACAAAGCCACCGTCTTGCTCGGATTTAATTGGTTCCTGATGAAAGAGTGTACAGTGGCCAGCATGCAGGGACATAGTGTGAGAACAGAGCCAGTGGTGGACTGACCATCAGGAGGAATCCGATGAAATCCCGGAGGGCCAGCAGAGCACAAACTTTTCTCTTTTTCTTTTTAAAGTTAACTGCAAATAGTAATGACTTTTTTGACTAGGTCCAATATTTCAGATAAGGAGTGTTGTGAGGTTCAGTCATAATAGTCCACTATCTGAGTATCACCCCCACTATTGTGCTGCTCTAGCGACTGTCTGTCTATCTGTCAGTCAGTGTGGCCCGGCAGGCCGCCCCCACAGCCCCTCCCCTCCTCACTCAAACACATTTGGCAGAGACGGAGTTCAGCGGCATCACTGCAAAAACTAAGATAACAAAGAAGCAAAATCACAAGAGAAAACGAATACAGAAAAGATAAGAAAGAAAAACTATCTTGAGAATTCTGCAGCCAAATACAGAAAACTGTCTGACCTACCTGTTCGCTACCTGCACTGCCACAGCTGGCCCTGCAGAGGAGAAACACACACACCAGCCCGTATACAGCTTCAGTTCACAGTGCTGAGCCCCCTCAGCCCAGGAGCCTCTCCCCTGGCTCAAGCTGCCAAAACAAAAGGTTAAGTGTTGCAATAGCAGCCAGTCAGGTAACAAGCAACAGAGGTTGGCCAGCCACTTAAGTGGTTGCCATCAGGAAGTTATTTTTTGCCCTGTAAACCACAGAAATTAGCTACAACAGCAGTTTTTGCCTTTGCCACAAATGTCTTCAAAAGAAATTCCAGAAATGTCTTCAAAACAGAAAATAAAGGATTTTTTAAAAAGCGACAAAAGATAAATTTCACTGAAAATAACACTTAGAAAATATTACAGACTGAATCTGTTTTTTAATTATTTTATTTTAAATGGAAATACCTAATTTGTTTCAGTGTTCATCGAATTTACAAATGTAAAAAAATGAAGGCTCTAAAATACAGCAAATACAATTCATCTTTTCATCTCTTTGTGCTCATTATGTGTTGTCTACTGTTATTCCTTAGATTAAAACCTCTATCAGTCAACTTACAAATGAAAATATCTCTCCCTTTTCTCCTTTCTCTCTGTTATGAAGTATGAAGGCATATGATGATGTGGTATTAGTCAGTAGGGACAACTATTCATTTGCATCCTCTGCTTTATATAAAAACCCTCTTTGGCTTAATATTGTTCAGTAAGCTTGTGCATTACTGTGGATTTGCTGTGATGCACACAGGTGGTGGTGCATCAGCCCATTGTCATGCCCAGGGTGTCACAGGGGTGTGCAGATTGGTCCTGCCCTTCTGCATCTCATACTGACACCAAAGGCACCCTTTGTTGTCTGATACAGACACATAAGGCACCCATTAGAAGCCAAAGGCACCCTTTGGCGTCAGTGTGAGACGCTGAGGATGTTGACATTGTATAAAATACGAGAGAGTCTGAGAATGGGAGGTGGTTGAGGTGGATGGCAGGCCTGTAAGCCACAGGACGGTCACGCACAAGACCCGAGTTTGTTTCCTCTTTCCTGCAAGACCTTTCACGTGTGACTGAGACCGTATCCAGTTTAAAGTTTTATGCCTAACCTTTCCCTAACCTTAACCAAGAGGTTTTGGTGCCTAATGCATCTCATCCTGACACCAAAGGCTGCCTTTTGCATTGGGATCAGACATGAGAGGGGTGTGACCAAGCTGTGGTATTTGTCGACCTGGGAAGGAGAATGTGTTGGGTGTGTTCACGCTGTGTGCGACAGCGGTTAGGTTGGAGGCTGCAGAGAATCAGCATGACGTGCTTGTGCAGGGGGCCGTTCCGGGTCAGAAACTAGGGCTACTTTTTTGTCCTCGTCTGTCCCTGCCAAAGATTGGATGCAACTGAGGAACTGAAAAGTTTTCTCAAAAAGCTATCAGTCAGTGTGGTGGGTGATGCATTTGGAGTTTTCTGACAGACGCTGACTCCCTTACAAGATCCTTTTTTTAATTCACGGTTTGATTAGTTGTTGTGTTATGTTTTTGATGTGTAGTGGAGTAAATAAATAAATAATATAAGCTGACAAAAAAATCTATTAACCTTGTGTATAGAAACCCATTGTTAATACACATTTGATGAAATAAAAAAAAATGGTACAAAGGAGATGTGGCATTCAGTTTTATCTTAATGCTGGACTGTTTCAAATAATAAAAACATAGTGTCTAGTAAAAAAAAAAATGAGAAGAAGAAGAAAAAGATCTTGAATAATGAGAATTAGCAGTTGTAAGAGTTATACACTAATGCAAAACAGTGGTTAATGTGAGAGAGAGGGCTGCAGTTTGCATGTTGTCAAGTGGTGCATCCTGCCTGGTCCTGGCTATACCAGTTCAGGCTACATGACTGATGGGTAAATGACATCAGATATAACAAGATAATACATTATAATTAATCCAGCAATTATAGCGTATTTATTTCAATGTCTACTGGTTAGCTATACATCACAAGTTTGTTGTGTAATTTATATTTTGGTAGCAGATACCAGTTATGACAACATGTAAAATGTAAAATAATAGATGCAGAGCCCAGAAGCAAGGTCTCCCAAGTGTGGCATTATTTACATCGATTTACATACAAGAAGAGGATTATGGGAGACAGGTTTAAAAAAAAAAAAAAAAAAAAATTCATATATGAATATTTATAGGCACCCTGCATTTGCTATAGATGTCATATCCCAGAGAGACAGAGGTTATGTCCACTATGTGGGGTTGGAGACATAGGGAATTACAATAATTTTATGATTTGTTTTGAGAGGAGAGCGAAACATCATATCTGGTGATTAAGGAACAATACAGTATATGACCTTCTCACTCCCTCTCTCTCTCTTCCTTTGTCGCACAAGGCCGACAGATGACATTTCTGTTCTTTTCAATTGAAAAAAGGCATCTTACTATTCAAATCTAGCATTTGTGCATATAAAATTGTTCTGGAAACTTGATATTGATTAAACCTTTCACTTATTTAAGTCTGTCATGTTTAGAAATAAAAAATGAAATCGAGTGTAAAAGCCCAGATGATTTTTGTACATGTTCACAATAGAGAAGTAGATGAATATTGGTGTCTGTATGTACTTTGTAATGAATGCAGTGTGAATGAATGTCCTTTGAAATCTTCACAAGAAGGGATTCAGCAGCAATGAGTTGTCCTGTAAGCCATCTCCCTACTGTAACCAACAAAAACTAGCGGCAAATTAGCTCTTACCTTCCTCCAGTATGTATTCGTTTGGAACAAAGTAAAAAATCTTTCTTGTGAGAAAAAAAAATAATATATATATATATATATATCAAAGCAAGTCTTGCCAACTTGTGTGCCAGCTGGTTTAAGGAGAGGTAGAGCAGAGGGGAAGACTGAATGAGGATATTCATAAAGCAGAACAACACCTAGTTGAAATACTATCCATTACCACAGCAAATTGCCTTAGACTCAGGTATTCTGTGGTGACAGAAAAATTCTTGGCAGCTGAATAACCCTCCTTCACTACTGAATGACTCTGCCACAAAACACAACTCTTAAATCAATTTTCAATCCTGTTTCCATGAAAAGCATACATTTATTTGTTCATTTATTTAACATGGACACTGCCCAATGAATGTATTGCACCAGAGACAGCAGGCAGCCAAGCAGCTCCCTAATGGCAGTCGCTGATGACGTGTAATTCATGTATTAAAACACATAAAAGATTACATTGTAAAAGAAAAACTACAATAATAAAAGCAAACAGAAAAAACAATCATCGATTACTTTCCATCACTACATTTACCTATATTCTTAATTGTTATACAAAGTCTTTTCTTTTGGTCAGTTGTTAAGACTGCAATTAAAAAAGAAAGAGTACTTACAAATGAAATGATTGACTTTTAAACTTGACTTTTCAAAATGGAATGACTTCAAGCTTTGAAAGTTTACAGTTAATACCAAAGATTTGTTTTCGGCCTAATTTCATTAGAATTTAATTAGACGGGTGCTTCCTTTTTGGATAGCTCCCAGGTTAAAAAAAAAATAAAAAATAGGGCTATAAGCTTCAAATATGAAACGTACAAATATTTAAGAAAGGGAGGAGACATATGAAGAGTTTGTCAAATTGTCCATTCACTGTACTATTCCTTAAAATTAACATATGTATGTGGTGTGGTGTGGGAAATAAAAACAGCTAAACTGTCAAATAGCAATTAATAAAAGCATTTTTACTTGAGGTCAGAGAAACAATAAAGCAATAGTGAGTTTGATGTGTTCCAGCCCTTGAGGCTATGAAGCTGTTATTAACATTTGCTGTGGCGTTTGACTTCAGCCTCAAGTTCATGGCATCGGGGAGAAAAGCGCTGCCTCTCGGGAGACATTTTGTGAACTATTGATAAAAAGTTTCCCCTCTCCCAGCAGCACACCTCCAGCCTATTAAAAGTTAGGGTCTTTCTTTGGCATCTCTCCACCAACATAATATTGACATGTCTTTAAGCTCCCGGATGCTTTTGCCTCGCTAAATATTTGCCTTACCTGAGATGGAGAAAGTAGAACCCAGTCAATTATACAAAATGTTTGTACTGCTGTGCATTGTACAAAGGCGTCACCCTCATTTGCCTGGCGCTCCTCTCCCCTCCAACACAGATGTGTATCAGAATAAGAATGATGCAGGTCTGATTCTCTTCCAGACAGTGTTGTCAGCTCCATCAATCACCTGCCGGTCAGGCTGTCTGTCAGCCAGTTACATTATTGATTCTGAACGGAGAGGTAGCAGACGGAGCTGAGGACAGTGAGAAAGAGCAGGGGGAAGGTGAGAGACTAGACGGATACAGAGAGAATGAGAAACAGAGGAGTATACAGGTGGCGATTTGAATTCACGCCAGTCAATTACTGATACAGAATGTGTCTAGTGGACCTTGGTTTTTGTGTTATTCCATTGTTCTGTTAATTTTTATTCCACTACTTCAGCCCATGGTTATTCAGAAATCTGGTCAGCTTTCTGCAGACACAATGTCATCTGTTTAAGCATTCAAATTCAATTCTTAACAGAATTAAAAAGACTTGGTTGATTTCTGTGTGATTTGCTTTTAGATACTAGGGATGTTCATAAAAAAAAACAATTGATAAGTTATTGTTTCGGTGTCATCAATTTGATGATTTGATGTTATGTTTAAGTTGTGGCATTCAACAGGCATTATGTGTAGGCACTACTTTGGAGGGGAAAATGCCATAACTTACTGAGATCACCTACAAGCCTACATTAGACCACCCACACCTCCAGACCCTAGCTGATTCTAAGCTTTTATTATGAAGCCTGTAGCAGAGGGCACACTGGCAGCACATCAGTGTAGTCACCTTACTGTGGTGAAATCTGATACTGTCCTGTCGCCTCGCTCAGCCGACTGACCATCAGCCAATCAGCTGACAGCGATGCTGCAGCGCAAACAGACTCAGCCAAGTCTGCCCAACACCAAGGTTATACAGGTAAAACCATAACTGCATCCATTTGGTAAATAATCTCTATAGCTGGACTGTGTGTACGTGGCCAGTGCCTTGTGATGAGCTGGTGTACAACAGCTTTTTACAACATATAGTTACGTTTTAATGTCAGGCACCTTCTAGTGGTCCTGTAAATAATGACAAAGTTATAAGGAGGTCTTATGGGGTGGTGGATGGATCAGTCTGAGGTCAAAGTCCATCTCAAGCAATAGACGGTGGGCCAAACGCGTTTTTTGTGTTGTTGATCGATCCCCATTGATAGAGTACACAGTTTTTTCTGTGTGGCATTAGACAATTATAGAATCTAGGTAAATTTATTTGCAACTGTGGTTTGATCATATATTTTGACAAACTTGACTTTTAATTGTCACTCTGCTCAGGCAGTTTGCGGGACAACTGAGGCTGATGAACCAATCTGATTGTAGTTTTGAGAGTATGAACCAATGGGCCATAGCCCTAGTAGGACCAAGGCAAGGCAAGGCAAATTTATTTGCATAGCACATTTCATACACAATGCAATTCAAAGTGCTTTACATATGAGTGCAAGAACCATTAAGACAGAAATTAAAAACACAAAATGTAAAAACAACACAAGAAACTGTTGCAGTTGTTGCAGTCATTTGTAGTGGAGTATTTTCACTTAAAGGATCTGAATACTTTACACCACTGTATGATATGATTTTTATGATCAGAAAACTGGATGTGCTGTCCAAAGTTAAATCTATGATGTTGTACAAACCTTCAATCTGCTGTACTGCCCTTTCTTTCCTCTTGTGAGCTCTCTCAATGTTCCTTTTGTTGGCATATTGCATATAGCACTCTCGGTGGTAACCAGCATTAGCTGGCACACCTGGAAAAACATCATGTCTTTAAAATCATATTTTTCTACAGCTATTGCTGCTATTTGCTTTCCTTAGCATTAGGGTCGACCCACTCCAAAGAACTTTTTACAAATGCTGTCCAACTTTCAGCTGAAAATTGTATGATTTTTGGGGCTGTGCTACATGCATACAGCACTCCATATGTTTCCAGGTAAGGTATACACGTGTGTGGTTTTATGGTATGTGGATGAAATGACAAACAAAAATTGTTATGCCCAGTCTAGGGGTGCTGAGACACAACATGAACAAGGCCCCATCTTCCCCAAGTCCCTAGTAGCCAGGAGGACAGCTTCTCAAAGTGAACATTTTTTTATTGACAAACAGAGTGAATAGTGCACAAAAATAATATAATTGTACCTTCAGGGTGAACCAAGGCCAATATAACAAACACAACCATTCTAACTGAAAAGCAACAAATTCTAACCCTAACAAAGAAACCAAACAACAAACACTTACCTCCCTATCTTAACAAACACAGGAGAAAAAGGTTTTAACTAAAAAGGCAGTTCACCCCTACTGCTCTAAACACAAACCTTCACAAGTGCTCAGCACACAACAGCCTGCTGCCACCAGACTGTTGCCATCTTGGGTATTATATAGTCCTCCTCCAAAATGATCAGCCAATCCAGGGAGACTGGAGCGCTAAAGCCAAACCTGCTTCGGTCACAGCACACGCCTACTTACCTAAAACAAAGACAGGGCAAAAGAAGAGCACACACTCTAACAAAAGAACGACGACAAGCGTAACAAAATGAATAAGAAGAAAAAACTCAGAGCCACTACAAATGAAAGTCTTGCATTGAAAACCACATTTAAGTAAAAGTATGCAAGCATCATCTGCAGAATGTACTTAGGAGTCCATGATACATACAAAACACAGAGTATAAAGAATGCAGACAAGACCGACGAGGAAGAAAAGGATGTCAGTTGACTGCAATATATTCAGCTGAACAGAAAATACCCAAACAGTGGTCTAAGTTCTTGTCTTGTGGTGACAGCAAAGAACAACAGTGTCACATCAAGGAAGCTTGGAACATCTTTTCAACCCACAACAGAACTGTATGAATTAACTGCAGCTTTTACATGTGCCCTCTATGACCTCAAAGGCTGTACAGAAGTCAACTACACAAGAGGTCAAATGTTCAAGGGCAGAAAGTGCACAGACAGAAGTCTACCACCAAACAGTGATGCCTTACGGAAACACTCTCAGCAGGCAAGCTAGCAGGCAGCCATATACAGGAGGCGCCTGCAGAGTCAGCCAGATATACCCCCGCCAATGGCCCATGGCTGGAAGATCGAGGGAGACTTCTTTGGGATGGACTGGATGACACTACCCCCAACCCCTGTTGGCATCTTGGAGCTTGTGTTCTGCTCCTGTAAAAAACACAATGTGTGGAAGGGAGATGTACATGCAAAATGAATGGGCTGCCATGCACAGACATGTGTCTTTGTTTAGACTGTGAGAATATTTCAAGCTAGGCTTATGTGTAGGCAGAGCTGCCAAGCGTCACGCTTTGAGTGTGACAGTCATGCAATTTGACCCATTCTCACACCACACGCCACACTTGACATTTCTCACACTTATATTTCCCATTCAATACTCTCTATTTATTTTTTTCATGATAATTAACTTTGGTCCTCACGGCTTGCCGTAGTTCGAGTAACTCTGACTGACTGACCGAGATAACCAATCCCAGACCAATCCATCAGTCCTTTGTGCCTAAATCTAACCAACCACCACGGCACCACGCAATATAAACCAATCAGAAGCAACGTAAGGCGGGTCTTGGCGTCTCTAACAGCGCACCTGTCAGATCTGGCAGACCTGGTGCCGGCCGGCACCATGCCGGCACCGGCCGGTGTGCGCAGCCACCCGGTCAGATCAGGTCTGCCGGATCTGACAGGTGCCGCTCCGGCTGTCAGTTGGACCTTTCTGAAGAAGGAGGAAGTTACCTCTGAAACTGTCAAGGTAAATGAACATCCCTATGTCTGATTAAAAGGAACAAAAACGTCTTTTAGTTAAAGGAGAGATATGATGAATGTATTTGAACTATATTGGCTTATGATGACGTCAAAACATTGTGAAATTTTGGGGGAGCGGTGCCTGCTCGGTGCTGGCCAGCACTGCACGGTGTGCGTGGCCACCCAGTCAGGTCTGCCGGATCTGGTTGATTATTATTATCAGTTGATTATTGATTGTGCAATGCCGCGATTTGCAGTTAATCGTGCTGCATGCATTAAACAATTTTGCAGAAGCAGGAGGACGACATGATTTATATCGCATCCACGTTCGCGCGCTGCGTGCGTGACCGTGCATGTGCTCGTGCATGAGTGCCTGTACCGTGCTGGAGCACACCACCTCCAACCGTGCCAGAGTAATTTTAAGTTGATTTAATTAAACAGTCAAACATGTCTTTGGTGGTCCATGGATTAATTTCTATGATGTGGATTGAAGTTTGCGTAGCCCATAATGTTCGGGAAATCTCACTCCAAGGTTTTTTGAGAAGTCAGGTGACGCTGGAACTTCTTGTTGATTGGTTTGCTGTATAGCACTCCATAATGTTTGCCTGAGTAGGCTAGTTTATCAAACATAAGTTTTGTTTTCATAAAAACGTGATCGAATTGAGGCTGCCAACAAACGGAAAGGAGTTCAGAAAAAATATATTAATACACTGTGAAAAAAGCAGCTACTCAGCTATTGCTGAGGATCGATCATTTCAAAAACAAAAGCAGATAGCGTCCTTTGGCCCGCCTACTACAAGAGCAGGGTTAATTAGCTAACATTCATGAGCTAATATTAGCAAGCATTTGCTAATGTTTCGTAATCTTAACCTAGACCTACTCGGTACTCAGTATCCATGACAACAAACCTTTCCCTAACCCTAACAATAACCTTTTCCTAAACTTAACTTAAACTTAAGTGTTTTAGTGGCTAGTGAGCTAGAATTTGTTAGCGAACATTAGCTATGTATATAACACAATTGTTAAGTTTACGTTTTGGTCAAGGTTAAACTTGAAAACTTTAGTTAAAAATTCAAACTTGTCTCCCAATATAAAACCTTGTGCAGCCAGGACATAAAAGGTCGATGTTTCCAACCTCACAGCCTCTTTTCCACCTTGCTGTTCCAATGTCAGCGTTCTGTCCATTCTGTCCATATTGCTTTCATAGAGTAAAACTGTGCTTTTCTCACTTTTCACACACTGAACATATGCCTTCATTTGAACGCAAAATGCTCATGTCATAATTTTGGTTGACTGAGCATAGTACAAGTCCAACCCTATATGATGCCAAAGTGTGTAACAGATCCGCCGGTCCACAAGAGGAAAACCTGTCAGTGTCATGTTTTGCCTCGCCCAGGCAAAACACAGGAGCCTGAGGCTAGGGTTAGGTTAAGTTAAGGGACAGAATTTCTCTATGTCCTAAGGAATAGGACACATGCACCAGAATGCTTCCTGTATATTTTTATAACCTAAAAATCATGTTTTGCACCATCTTTCATATGTATTTGGAACTGTGAAAGGAATATCAAAAGAAGAATATACGTTAGGCACCACAGTCACCACAATCAAAAATGAAGAAGGAAAATAGAATAAAAATAAATAAATAAATAAAATAAAATTGAAGAGCTTGTGTACCAACACAAATCATGGAGTCTTGTAGATCAGACTCTGTGTGTGTGTAACCTGGTGGAGACCCCTGCTCTGTGAACAAAAAATCTGTATTTGATCAAAAGAGTGGTGGACCCCCGAAACCCCGACAACCATCTAATCACAGACATTTCCCAGTTTGGGATCAATAAAGTAAATCTATCTATCTATCTATCTATCTATTTGTCAGTCCTATTTCAATGGGAGGTGAGTTTTAGAGAGAAATGGCACTGGTCCTTGTTAGTGATCTGCCACAAGCCTGAAGAACAACACGCCTCCACACGTTAATGGTTCCGAGTTAACGTGAATCCATGTGGCGCCCCCTGCTGCCCGGGACTGGGTGTCAGGAGCTGTCAGACCTGGTCCAGCCTTATGGAATCACCTTGTCCCCGTAGTCTTTACCTGCTGCAACAAACTGGGGCCCTAAGTCCTGTCAGATCAGCTACACATATTGTGAGTAGTTCTATGAGGTTGTTAGGAAGAATGGGCCTGTGCTGAGGGTTCTGTGTGGATCACAAAACCCTGTGACCCCTCCCCTGTTGCCCCAAAGCTTTCACT